>BMAW01083756.1:109960-134854 GCA_019974015.1 Nephila pilipes
CTGCTTTAGATTAACTACTTAGCTAAACTTAACTAACTACTGCTTTAGATTAACTATTTAGTTGAAAAGAACCGTCTTCATTGCGTCAAAAAACATTCGACGCGTATCAGCTTTTAATCTCCTCTCAATTAATAGAATGCTCCCTGTCACCATCATTTATTTAACTTTTCTCCTTTATCTTACAATATTTCCTAAGTCTCGCGTCTCTCACCAAAAGTGAGCCAAAAAATGACAAAATAAGTAACAATCGCACGAAGCTAACTACTGTAAGCTTTAAAAAAATGTGTGGAACGTTCTTTTTCTTTTTTTTCCCGTCTTTTTTATTCTTATTTTTTTTTTTTATGATGTTAGCTTTCGATAAAAATAGATGTATTCGATCACATGTGAGAATTTATGCATACACATTCTGAATTATTTTTTCATAAATAATTTTCTATTATTATTTAACAAGCCCAACCATTTATTTTGAACCACTACAACGTTGATAGTGTTGAAGTACTAGAACACAAACGAGGAATTCACAAACGATAGAATTTCCCTCTCCTAATTTTTATATAATTCCATATTCGCAAAAAATGAATCAATTATACGGTTGGTTCATGACGAATTCCCAATATCATCTTCATGTATTTTTAACATCAATTTCTTTCGAAAATCGAGTTTTATTACATAATTCGAAAAATCTTTTTGAGTTCAAATCAAAGTTCCATTTTTAAACAGAAATAACTGTATAATAAAGAATTCAAATATTAAAAATTTAATTACGCTATTCGACATTTTATTTCCTTCAATTTTATCACTCCTCCACGAACTCGTTTCATTAACTCATCTTCTGGATTAATCCCTGCAAAACCCAGCATTCTTAATTTATCCCATCCAAGTTCATTAAGAATTTAATATTAAGTAAGCTATATATAAGGAAGTAACTAATGCAATCTTCCATAAGCTTTCTAAATCACCAATGGGAAATCAATTAAGTTTTAACTAAAGCCTTAATTATAAAGAAGTCAGAAAATAATCAAGAAAGCAGCCGGTCCAAGTCATTAAGAAAATGACTTCTATAAATAATGTAGTTAGCGAAAAGCAATGTTCATTACAACTTCCATCATCGCTGGGCAAATAGTATATTTTAGCACTTTAAATCACCCGTGAGCCTTAATTTCTTTTTTTTTCAAACTAAAGTCGTTAATGAAGAATGGGAAATTTTTAAAGTTTTCAGAATGGCTAGAAGCTATTGATTTATTAAATGTGGGAAGAAAATAAAATTTCTTGCATCAATCCGCATAAATATGTTAATGTTAAAAATCTTAATAATACTTTTTTCCACCGTTAAATGCAACATTGTTTTGATAGTAAAATATTTTTTAAATAACACTTGTCACCGTACCAAGAAAATTTTCATACGCTTGCAATATATATGAAGGAAAACTTATAACTCGTTTATTGAATTTGTACACAAATATTAATTAAAGCCAACTAACGAAGTTACTGTCTTATAAGTAATAACCTCAATATTATGTTACATAACACATTTTTGTGCTGTGTATGGTTACATATTTTGCTCAGTTTAATGGAGATTTGAAATTTTTTAGCTTTGTTATTACTGAAAAGAATGATACAGTTTTGGTCAAAATATCTGATATGTCTCTGACAAGGAAATAATAATTTAATTTATTTCATGTTTAAGTATTCCTCGCTTTTTAAATTAAAAGCAATGATGTCATATTTTATCATTGATATATCTGTACACTTATGTATCAGTTTATTTTTAAAAAAATCCCATTTGCATCCATAAATATTTATGCATGAACAATTAATTATAAAATCTTAGTTTAAATTTTAAGTTGTGTACTTACCATTATGACGTCCGCTATTCCTGAATTTCTCTTCACTAACCTCGAGGACGTTTCATTAATTTGAAATGCATAGAATTACGTCTCCTTATTAACCAAATGAATAATGATTAGGAGAATGAGATGAAAATAAAAAAAAAAGTGTAATGAATTGAATTAAGGATAATGACGTCTAACCGAAAAAGAATTGAAAGGAAAGCGAAGGGAGAGAATAACTACAAGCAAGCAGATAGATGTTGATATTGGAAGTAAGTCATGAACAGAATAATAGAAGTTGAATCTGCTATAATGAAGGAGTGATTGAATAGAATTAGTGATTTGGTAATCAAATATTTTATTATTAATATATAAAATAAGAATATGTGAGTTAAGAGGATTCGAGAGAGAACGATTTAATACATTCTTTAACAGATAATAAAGAGTTTTGTCCTGCATTTACGTATCCTCTTTTGGAGTTTTGAACTTACTGACAATTTAATTAAATTGTAAGATGGTTGTAGAGTGATATAAATGGTGAAAGAGGTTCATCCCATCATTAGGTACATACATAAATTCTATTGTTCTAACTTTAAGAACTGCTGATTACATATAATAAACATAATATTCTAAATATTGAAAATAATTCTTATTTCAAAACTTGAATTAAATTAAATTTTCAAAATTAAACATTTTGTGATTAAAATTATCTCTAATTTTTATCAAAATATTATGCAATATTTAAAATTCATGAGTATTTATTTAAAAAAGTGCATTCATTATATAGGATATAATCTTATTTTACAATATATAAAATATCATCATTATGGATGAAGAATAATTTTTGAAACGAGTATCAGAATCCTAAGAAAAAAAACCACATTTGGAGACAAACACTGAACTCACACATCTCTATATAAATAATTATTACTATAAATAAAAGATTAAAAATTGTATTTTTATCTCACAAGTATGTGATATATATATGCGTGAAGTAAAATATCGTATTAAGAAAAATCAGATCTGTAATTCAATTAATGCTCTTAAATTGAAAAAAAAAATGAATTAGTATAATATATTCTTACTAAATCAAATTAAAGGTATCATTTCAAATGAAAATAATTTCATATTGGAATATTTCTTTTTTTTTTCCTTGAGAACAAACTTTTATGTGACTGAATTACGAAACCACCACCAAAGACTATATTATATCATATTACATTTTACTCTAAAAAATAATCATATTATCCAAACAAATTAGTAAAGAATATCATAGAATTATCGATAACAGAACATAGTGAAAATTAAATGAGAAAACGTCTTTTTGTTTGAACAAGATATTAATACTGAAACTATAACAATGGTTGAGCGAGAAACTACTCTAATAACCTTTCTTGGCGAAAGGTAATCTTGAATTGAAGGAATGAAAAGCTTTGTAAACAAGCATTAAATGCAACATTATTTACAAAGTAGTTCACAAGTCAATTATCCTGGTGTTGAAACATCTTCAATGCAATTAGGCAAATTTTCGTCTGAGTTTTGCTTCCTTATTCGTCCCTGTGATCCAATAATATATTTAGTGTTACGGTTGCGAATATCATAGAAGAGCCCTCTGGCGGGTAAAGATAATCTTATTATAGATATCTAGTCTTTTTATAGCAACTTTATTATTAATGCAAATACTTCAGGACATAAATTGTTTTATTAAATAAAAGTTTCCTTATTTTAAGAATATCCTTGTAGAAAATTCTGAATAATTTTAAGGCACAATTGCATGCGCAAAATACTATAACATTACAAGCAAAAAAATTTCTACTACTTATTTAAACACAAATTACTTTCTGAAAATTCGTTTGTTTAATTTATGTTATTCTAGAGCTGCATAATAGACGTCTGGATTTCGATATTTTAATGTTCGAATCAAAAATTTTATTCTATAACATTTGTTTCAATAATTTATGATTAAATGATGAAAATGACTTCCAGAAGAATAACTTGAAAAATATAAGTACAACACTAAGCTGAAAAATGGGGAACAAGCAGATATTGTCACATGAAAAAGAGAACATATTATTTAATGATTCAAAATATCGAATATTAACCAATTTTTAAGTTGCATGATGATTTTAAAAATGTATATCGAAACATCTTCCTTTATTTAAACAAAGAATCTTATGATAAAAATAATCTTGATGAATTATATAATTCGGAATATTAACCAATAGCAATCAATGTCACTCAATCTTCCGACGACGAATGGCACAAAGAGCACATGCACGTGATTGGTCGATTCATTTTTTTTAAATGGAAAATAATGTTAAGCGATCTTAAATTATAAAAATGCAACATATGTAATTTCAAGTTAGAATTTGTTTCAACAATGATAAATCTCCCTTAAGAATTCTTATATATTTACTTCTGAAATTAGATATTCTAATATGGGGGGAAAGTTACGTTTTTACATGGTTCAGTTGCACTGGAATAAAATTATTTAAATTTAAAACTAAATTTATTACGTAGAAAAGGTTATCAAACTACATTCCTTGTAATCCTTGGGGTGAATAAATGATTGTAACAAATATACGATTAAGTTGGATATAAGATTATAACAACTGAAATATCTTCTCCAAAGGCATAAATTCCTAGCTGCACATTAATTAGACTTTTATTGTCATACCATGATAGACAAATAACATAGTTATGGAAATGAAAAGGAATATTGAAAAAAATATTTGAGAACCACCTGATATATTTAGTATAAAATAATTATTCAATTATAATAAGGAATGAATTCCAAAGTTAAGGCAAAAACAAACTCTCGACAGTAGAAATCAGTTTATTGTGTACACGTCAAAAGATTGACGAGTTAATAAATAAATAATAGAAACAATGAATTCTCTTGTGATGTTGAACCACTAAAACAGCCAAGCACTGAGAATTCAAAAACCATTTCAATTTGTACCAGTATTAAAGGACCTTGCAACTGATCGTCGATTTACAATAAGTCAAACGGTTGTTCAACTTAGAAATTAACACACGTGAAACTGTCGCTAAGAGTATTTTTATAGATTGAAAAGTGGTTGTACTGAAAAGGAAACGATAAATTTGTAAAGTGTGAGCTATGTATGGGTTCTATGAGTATATATGGGTTCTATTTCTATTCAATCATTATAATTTAAAATCTAAGAAAGCTTCATTTATGAAACGTATGAAAAAGGAAAACTTAGTGAAGTTGGGAAAAAACACTTCCGCATATTTATATCCAGGTAAATCTATGAAACAAACACAAGGCAATTAAAATTAAATATACTCATCATGTTTTTTTTTTCTTCCTAAAATGATGTTTACTATACTCAATAGTAATAATCACAGACTTTTAGGTACCTAATATCGGATCCAGGTTCTTGGTAACTGGTTGTTATGAATTATGCAATAAATTTTTAAAAAAATCATGGATTGTGATAAAGAAAAAGTTATGAAATTTGGACTAAATTTGTAATGTTTATAGAGTAGTAAATATTTTTTGTAATGCCAAACTACAAAGGATGTATTAAAGTTATACAATTTTAAATAAGGATGAGCTTGAATTTGAGGTTAATAAAATAAATTAACAATTTAAAAAATAGTAATAATCCGTAAGTTGCAATTAAAAATAATTTGTAAATCTAAGAATTAGGCTAAGCTCTTAAAGTCATTGTATTCAGTAAAACCTGCGTAGCACAGCTGCAATTGTGATATATACCTCTCCTCTTTAGAAAGTAATACCAATACTTAAAAAAGAGATAAGAGTTAAATACAAGAATAATGTTCGCTTAAGTTATTTGTATGTTTGCATCAATAACTTTAAAAAACGAAAGTGAACACGCTAATAGAAATGAAATAGACAGAAAAGATAAAAATCATATTTAAATATAGTATAGAGATTAAGAATATGGATCAAAGGCAGCAATTAAAGAAAAAAAATGTATAAATTAAAAACAACCCCCATCCATGTTCAAATGTAACTCGTTTCACATACGCAAAGAAAGTCTACAAATCTAAATCGCAGCATTTATTGCAAGAAATTAACGAATACATGACGGAGCTCCGAATTGATTTAATGAAAGATTAATTATATAGTACTAATAGATTCCAAAAATCCATATATATGCGATGAAATGGCGATAATACTAGAAAAAATTCCTTTTTTATAATCACGAGTTGATAATTACGATTGATGGAAATAATTTTTGATTATTTAAAAATTTTCTATGTTAGGGAATTAATGGTAATCTAGCTGATATTTTTATCCGGTAGACTACCATTATGACAGCCATTTATCAGCTAGCTAAACATTCATGACAACTGTGTGGCATCCTTCTATTACTACTCCCTTCCGTCATTTTAAATTACAAACTTAAAATCTAAGCATAGATGTATCCAGTATTAAAACAGTCACGGATGTTCTTGAAACCTCTTATTTGTTTATACTATTAAAGAAAATGCTCTTTATCAACTCACTATTCCTCGATATAACAGGTCAATTGAAAAGTCCCCGGCCTACCATAGTAAAACACATTTTTTCGGAAAAATTAGTGTTTTTAATTCAACATAATTCCCTTCAAGGGTTCATACACTGATTATAGCGACCCTCCAACTTTTCCGATACCATTTTTGTAGTACGATTTGTCCTTTGCTTCAAAATAGGCCTCAGTTTTGGCGATCACCTCTTCATTCGACGAAAATTTCTTCCCAGCGAGCATTCTTTTGAGATCTCAGAACAGGAAATAGTCGCTGGGGGCCGGATCTGGAGAATACGGTGGATGAGGAAGCAATTCGAAGCCCAATTCATGGATTTTTGCCATCGTTTTCACTGACTTGTGACATTGTCTTGGTGAAGTAGCACTTTCTTTTTCTTCAAATGCGGCCGTTTTTCGGCGATTTCGTCCTTCAAACGGTCCAATAACGCTATGTAATAGTCGCTGTTGATGGTCCTTCCTTTTTCAAGGTAGTCAATGAAAATTATTCCATGCGCATCCCAAAATACAGACGCCATAACCCTGCCAGCCGACTGTTGCGTTTTCCCAAAACTAATTTGCGTAATCGCGTTTCATGCGATTTGGTCTAGGTTTTATTTTTGTTAAAATTGAAGAACAAAGTGTCCCCAAATAAAAAAAAAAAAAAAAAAAAATTGAATCGTTGCATCAGAACTCGATCTTCATTGAAAGTAATAGGAAAAAAACGATGATGTGGCTGCATGTTCAATCAAATGATCCATAGAATTTATAATCATATATCTAAGTCGAGGATAAAAGTTAAACATGAAGAGAACTAACTGAGGTATATTTCTCATAACCTGCCCTTGGTTATGAAACTAGCCATAACCCATCGTGAATTTCTAACGAAACATAAATCTAACAAATATCCAACAAAAGCTAATCTAATATTTATCACGTATAATTTGTTCTTGAATGTATCAACAAGTACTAAGGTGTATTGGAAAAAGTCATACACAAAACAACTTCAGCGTATTAGATACCAAAGGCGAAAATTTGGTCCCAAAAAAAGAATGATCAAATTTTACAATTGATACTTGGATAAGTATGAGCTAATACATTTCTATAACACAATGTGGAAGACGGAATTATCAACAACCAACCAGCTAGAAAACAGGGATGCATCTTCAAACTTCCAAAATAGATATTTTTGCCTTTTTTTCCTTTAAAATTGTATTCATATTGGAAGATTAAATCAATATCCAGCATAAAATGAACTCATACAGTGCGACTGCAGTTGTTATTAATTAAATTTTAATTTTGAACGTATTATGTTAACTGAGTTTTGAATCCAACCATATATATATATATATATATATATATATATATAAATTTATATAGCGATACCATCTTTATATATATAGCGATACCACATGATATTTAACTATGTTCTTTTCAAAATATTCATCAATCAAAACTCAATTGTAGATCAAAAGAACAGTGTGATTTTTTCTTATGTTTTCAAATGTATGCAAATGGAAATTTTTGTAATAAATTATAAGAAATATTAATCAGAATAAAAAAATGTATAATTGTTTTTGAGAAAATACTTGATTCAAATTCATGGTAAAGAAAAGTAAACTGAATTAACTGCTATCAGAAACTATTTAATATTTCATGCAACAAATTGCTTTAAAAAAAAGCAATATCCGAAACTGAATAAACAACCGCAATAACTATAAAATTAAATATTTCGTTAGATTTTATAAAAAGTTCGAATTAAAAATTAATCAAATAAAACAACTGGAAAGGAAAGTATCTATAAAATTTTAAGATATGAGGAGTATCTTATAAATTTCCAAATCCTGAAATTATTTTGTTAAATTCTTAAGGTAACAAATTCTAATTTACTATGCATTAATGAATGCGTATAAAAATGTGATATTTTGGAAAAACATAAAATTAACCAGGTGAAAATAGTTTCTATAATTTATCAGCGCATTTTCGGAATTACGTGGATTATACATAAGCACACAAAAAAAGCGATTTTTTTTTGCATTATACCTTTTTTACTCTTTAAAAATTTGACATTGTATTTAATTTACTGCACAAGCATGTAATAACAGCATAAATTTGTATAACATGAATCAAAAAGTACATTGTTTTTTCAATAGCGAAACTTAATTCTATTACAATTTGCGGTCCCCGTAGATATGCCTAGTCGCCCTAGTTTTTACGGTGATTACATATCTACATCGTGAAAACGACAGCACACAAAACGCTTTTTACACCACGGACGTCATTATCACTTCCAATGCTCAGAAGCATCATCATAGCTTTCGTAAAATAGCTTCACGAAAAACACACGAGTATCAATTATAATTCACAATATAAAATTTTCATATTTTCCTGACGTATTCATGTATTATTTGTCATTATGTGTCGTTTAGCTTATAAAATATAGAATTTTGAAATCGGATGAACCATTTTCAATAACTTAGTATTCGTTTGAATAATCAAACTTCAACGTAGTTTGACAAATCAGTAGATATATGAAATATGAGATTATTATTTTATATAGGTCTAATTAAGAAATATCAGGAACAGAAATTACAGCCCATGGTGTATTTATTCACGCGTTTGGGAAGATAACCTTACAATTAATTCTTGTCCCCTATGCAAGAATAAATTTTGGATATTCAAAACAGATATTCCATTATGAAGCTCGTGAACTCAATATAAACAATTATAACAAACTTGCCGACATCATAGATTTGATCTAGCTTGGCTAGACACGGAGATGAGCAAAAATTTAACTATCTTACAAAATAATAATAATTTGATTGTTTATTGGCGTCGCACTGAGAAGCAACACGAGGGCTACTGGCGACACATCTCGTAATTTTGAACCTCGGTCAAGTGACGAGAATGACATCATCGCCGACACCTCCCTCTCCTAGCGTCCCAAACACGCCAACAGCAGGACTTGGAAATCTCAACCGTATAGAACGTGCGTCAACCCCACTATTCGGCGGGTCTTTAGTGGCAACAAGACTGGAGCTCATGACTAGACGAAAACAACGCCGGCCGAGAGTTAGCGACCATGATCCCTAGACTACTGCGGCCACAATAATAATAATAATTTTAAATAGTTTGAGAGAAATTTTATTCTCGCAAAAAATACATTGAGGCAAATATAAATAGTTCGAAACCTAATCAAACTATTGAATGAAAATATGTAGATATTAGCAACATTAAGCCGAAGGAAAATAATTTTGAAGATAATAATATGCATGAAAGTAATATTATTATGTATATTCCATCCTGCGATTGTCAATAATTTTGGGAGAATAGTGGCAAAAATATCAATATACATACGATTCACGTTTCGGATGTTAACGTAAATACGCGTTACAAGTAAACATGAATATTCATTCATTTATAACAATCGAACAATTTGATCTATATAAGTAAACAAATTGAAACAATGAACTTTTTGAATTCTTAAGTATGGAAAACAGAACAGAATTTGGTCTTCATAGAAAAAAAAAACGAGTTTAAATAATAATTTTTTTATAAAATTGTTAAGTATGAAAAACTTAACAGAATTTCACGACACATAAATCCGAATAATATATAATGTTATTAACTTATTATTTCCTAAAGAATCGCAAATAATTCTTTAAATTGAAAAAATATTAAAATTTTTCTATCTTATATTCATTTTAATATAATATTCTGTGCGTGATAAAGAATTAACAATAATGCTAATATTCAAAATTATTTTCTAATCTTGTACATAAACCAATTTATCAGGTATGTTTTTAGAAGTAACACACTCCCAATGTAAAGTTTCATCATTTAATGCAATTTATTAGCATGAGAAAACATTAGAATTATATAGAAGTTTATTATGCTTTTAAATAGTGTAATTCTTCCTCTGACTGCCTTCCATTTTAAACAATGCAGAAAATTCGGACATTGTAACGAAATTTCATCGCTTTTCATGCATATCAGTTGCATCTCTTTCCGGATCTAAATTATCATGTATACAATTCCCACTTTATATATTCATTCAGTAAATTTTCCGGAAACTGTAGATCTATTCTACAGGTTTATAATACTCATTGTTCATATTATACTGAATAAACCTATATAAATGCATCATTTCAAATGAATTCTTTGATAAACGATTTAGAATCAATAATATACTATCTAACTTCTAATCAATTGCTTTCGAACAAATAGAATACGCTTAGGATGAAGTATATGCATTGTATATATCATTAAATAGGTTATTATATATATATGAAAACCAAAATTGTTCTCAGTACTCCATTATAAACTATTAGAATATTGTGAAATAGATTAACAATTATCTTCTAAATAATAAATATCGGGTAGCATTTTCTTTCGAAAAGGCTCTCCATTTTGGATATTTGATGATTTAATTGTTTATGTGTTTATTTGTATCAGTTTAGAGTTTATCAGTAAATAGTAACTGTTCATTTCTCAAGCATGAATATTAAAGATTTTACCTGAATTAATTGTTCTTTTTATGTTCAATGAACGAAATACTGCAGTCAACATGAACAAAATTCGGTAAATATAGCAAAAGTGTGGTCGTTTCGTATTAATGTCATCATGAATTTCCAAGATTCATCTCAAGGGCGAAATTTCCGTTTATAAAGAAAAATATTAAATTACGATGAATATTTACTTTGGTTATATAATTGAAAAATTAATAATTCTTGAGATTAATAATATATTTATTAGTTATTTTGATAGTTCTCAAAACGTTCTATAGTTTTTGCATACTTCTAACGGATTTTAAATCAAATGTGTCGTTCTTTACCTTTATAGCTCGCAATTAAGTTGTTGCATTATTTCTGAGAAACAAGGATGCAAATTTATTTCATTATTTAGTGTTTTATTCTTCACAAACTCTTGAAATGTTAACTACATTCCTCAGCGAGTTTTGTATTAATTTTACATTTATTTCATTTAATAATACAGTAAATTTCATCATATAGTACGAAATATCTATTCCAGTATATTTAAGTTAAGCATATATAGAGTTCAACAATTCAAGATTGCGTGAGGCGAAAAGAAATTTGAATTTGTATTACAGAACCATTGGTTACATACGAATCACATACGTTTTATATTCCAACAGTAAAAAGTCAGCTTTTTAGAAACTTTAGGAGTTTGAAGGCATTAGACTGTACCAGGAATAGCAGCAGAAATGTGAATTCTGTCATACAAATTCAAAATATTGTTTTAAATATTTCTAATATACATGCGCATACATTCATCATATTCATTTTAGACGTTTTTCATTTCATTTTCTGAAGATCTAAATTCCGATTTCACAATCACATGGTCACTTAGAATGGAAAGTACGTAAAGGTATTAAAAAAGGCTTGTTGTAATGTATCAGTATAAAATGTAAAATAAATGCAAAACAGTAACATTAGGGCTTTCCAATCTTTGTTAGAGGGTTGAAAATTAAATTGATTTAAAACACTGAATTCTAATAATAAAATGTTGAGATTCGTTATCAAACTTTTTAATTTTATTTCATCGTAAATAAAATAAAATAATAATTAATATTCGAAATTATGAGATCATTTCTCCAACATGTAAAAAATGCTTAGATATAAGTTACAAATTTATTACCAAGCAATAAATTACCAGTATACAATAACGTAAGCAAACTGTAAACGTAATGTACCACACAACACTACTCAGTTACAATAAAATCTGATTACGAGTGCGAAATTCAAAATATCGTAATAACTAAATGTGTCTTGTTCTCTGTCCCCATTCAAATTTTTAAAATTTATATATATAGTTGCATGCAAAAGAAATATTTAAAAAAATATATTTGCATATTGAGTGATGAACCTTTATTCGAGAAATTTTATTAAATCAAATTTAAAATTTGTTTCTTTAATATTAAATACATATATTTCAATTTAAGTTAAAGATATTCGTATTAATGTGTATCTCTATTTGAATTTACCAATTGCAAAACTTTAATTTTATTTCGGTTTATATTAATTCATAATTCCAATAGTACATTTCAATTGATTACATTTTATATTAGTCAAAAAGGGCTTTTTTTTTTCACTTTATATAAATAAATTATTTTTGTTGTTTATAAAAATACTTATCTTATACTTTAAAATTTACAATTTTCAAAAACATCGAACATTATATTACACTGATTTTATGATATTCTTCTAATAATATTTGGCAGAATTTTTTCAAAATCTATTCAATAAAAAAACGAGAACACACAAGTAGTTCAAAAACAAACGATTCAAATATTATAAAAGTCACAGTAAAATATTTTATAATTCTTTACTTTCATAAAAAATATCTGAAATAAAGAAAAATCAATAAATATTTGCTTAAAACTGAAAGATAAGTCAATAGAAACTATATTGGCAGAAAAAAAATTTTAAAAAATCGAAGTTTTAGATAAATTATTTCAAAACGGCTTACAATTTAAATGTAATACGCGTACATTGTGATTATTTCTCTCAATTCAATTCATTAATAATATGATGAAGCAAAATTCACAAAGAAATTGGTCCTTTATAAAATAATGCAGAAATGGAAGCAATAGATATGCAATTAAACTAGTCATCATTGTTTGAAAGAGAGAAAAGTAAGGAACATTATTATCCAATCACAATCTGTTTAAAATTTGTTGCGTAACTTTAACAGAAAATTATTTACAACATGTATTCACTGAATAACAAAGAATGCAAAGTTTGGAAACAATCAATATTCAATCAAAAGTGCCTTAAAGTGAGAAGAAAAGAAACTCACCGTGCATTCTGCCTCTGCCTCTTACTCCGTAACCCACATGAAGCATTCCGAAGAACAACAACAGAGCTTTCAATTTATTTAAACAAAATCCCTTCCAAATAGTTTTTATCTTCATCTTGGAGATCTCAAAAAGAAAAAGAAAAAAACACTTCCGGAAAAAGAAGAACGAAAAGAAACGTCTTCACTTTTGCCAAGAAGTTCGGACAATTCACACCATCAGTTCCTCAACACTTCAGACTGCACAAATTAGTCGTAATTTTCTCATGTCGGAAACTGAATGCAATTTAGTAATAGCCGACAAGAAAACTTTCAGCTAATCTTATTACTTTGGATTCGGGCTAAAAGAAAAAGGTTCGTAATTTCCCTTAAGTGGAAAAAGTTGTAAAACTTTCCAATGGGCTCATCTAGAATCGCACGGCTTTTTCGCGAGGAGAACTTTCGTGGACTAGCTTCAGGACCATCCGGACTGTGGCTTTTACAGGGCATCGGCGCAGAGCAATCACGTTTCCATCCCTCGAATGTTTCCGGCAGACTTAAGGCGCCATCTATTGATGGGATTCATCACTCGTGGGAATCGATTTTTAAGAAAAGATTTACTTTAGTTTCAATTATACGGAAGATAAAAAAAAAAAAAAAAGGATATTTTCCTCGATGATAATATTCAACGTACTGAAAGATTTTAAAAAATAAATGAACAAATAAATAAATTTATTTCAGAATAAGAAAAATTTCAAAATGAGAAAAAAAAAAAATGTTATCAGTCATTACGTGTGTGGTTCGTCCCGCAATGATATTCAATTAACTATTTCGACATGTCATCTTAAATATCGTTGTACTATTTGCGAATAGTTTAAAATCGAGAAATATCTTCTTCATGGCTGAAATTTTTACCAGTCATGTCTAATACAGTATGTTAATGCAACCAAACAATTCATAGATATTTATTATACATAAGCAAAAGGTACGGACTTACTTATAATAGACCTTTCACTTACGTTAGAGATATACGTTTTTTTGGAAATACCATTTTTGTGCATTTTTTATGAAGCCATATCATTGAGTTGCTTATTAAATACAAAGAATTCAAACTTAAAAAAAAAAAATCAATGAATTATTTCCATACAATTTTTAGATGTTTTTCTCACATTCACATTCTATATTTTAATTAAAGGCTTTGACACTTATTTTAGATATATACTGACTACTAATAGCATCGACTGATTGTTTTATTAATATCATGCTTAGAAGCAACATGAGGGTCCGAATCTGGGTCAAATAAAGAGGATGACACTTGAACCGACACTTCACTTTCCAAACTTCCACACCACACCAACGAGAGAGCTTGGAACATTGGCAGGATAAACCTGAATAATCCCCATAACACGATGGCTCAAAAGTGGTATCAGGGTTCGTGCCCGAGACTCGACGATAACAACGCTGGCTGAGAGTTCACAACCATCACCATTAGGCTACCGCTGCCCCTCCTACAAAAGGAAAAAATTCAGTAATATTGTTAAACTGGAATAGAAATGTAGAAAGAAAATTACTTAAATTAACTCATGTATTATTTTAAACCGCTAATTAAATTAATCTGAGCCAGAAATGCATCTAATGCAAAAATAACTTCGTTAATTATATAAATAGAAATCTCAGCGTTTATTTATATATTACATTAATAGAAGTCTCCCTTAAGAGATAAAATTACTTCTGTACATAAACGGGTTTCTTTCTCTCTATCTGCGTAATTTAATAAATTACTTTCTTTATTATATATCACATAAACAGAAATAACTCTGAACAGTTTTTTATGTAAATATTTTTCATAAAACTAATTTTATTCAATTTTATTCTTTTTCAAAAAGGCGAAAAAGGAATGAAATACGTTTAAATTACACTTTATTAAGTACAGTGGTTTCATTGATATAAAATAATGAAGATACCTGAACATCTTGACCAAATGAGAAAACAAAAGTGGAAGTCTGTTGAAAAAAAAAACATGCTAGGGTAAAATGACCAAATTTTATTTTCTTCACTTTAGGATGAAAGAGCGATGATATCAATTGCTAATATCATCGTAAATAAAAACAAATTTAAACTAGGTTTACTACATGAATAAGAATACGTTTTGAATAAAAAATAACAAAAATATTTTAATTTTATTCATGTTTAATGTTAGAGAATATATTTGAAAATATGTTGTTAAATGCAAGCGATGTTTTTCAAAGTTAGTTTTCCTGCTGAAAGTTATCCTGATTTCAGTATTAAACCTTAAAGCAACTATATAAAATGAATTCTAGTGTGGCAGAAAAACACACATATTTCTTTTTTATATGTGTTTAATAAAACATTCTAAATGGGTTTCTAAACATATTTAGAAAAGGAAAACTGACTAGAGTTAAATTATAAACTTAAAATTAATAAAAATTAAAATAAATTCATTTGCAAACGAAACAAAACCACGCCAGCTTTAATTCGATTCCATTTAAAGAGAAATATAACAAAAACAAAGACGTACAGTTCTTTATTTCCATCAGCAATGAATAACATGAAGATTAATGAATAAAGAAAGCTCGAGAGAGTAATAAATAAGAGAAAAATCGAACAAAATAATGAAAAAACTAGCTAAAATCATATATAATTATTTAAAAGACAGAAAAACCAAATAAAAATTGAAATCAATTTGATTTGGATTTCGACGACATATGGTTTCAACTAATGACAATAATTCATCAAAGTAATTAATTCGAACCGTAAAAAAAAATTACAAAAACTAAACCGGCAAACAAATATTTGAGACTCGTTGCCCAATCATGAATACCAAAGATTTGGTTCTTTTAGTTAATGGTTTCGTAAGGAAACCATTAACAACAATTCGCTTTACTTCTGTAATTACTTTTCACCAAGAGTAGTTATTTCTCTTTCTGTGATTGAGTTTTTCTATTGAGTTTTTCTTATTTGTTTTGAGTTTATTATAATTTACCGTTTCAGTTGGAATGTTAACATACCGTTATCAAATTTCATTTCCAATTAATTATTTTAAGGAAATTGATTTCATATTTTTAATATTCTCCCTGTTACAAGCTGCATCTTTTATCGATAATTCATGCATTTATTATGTTAACTGTTATTTGTTTTGCTTTTTCATGAAAGTTTTCCGCTTTTCCTGTTTTCTGCCGGTCTCTAAGGTTTGCTGAACACAATGGTAATTTTAACACAGGATCAGAAGACAAAGGTAACATGTGAAACGATACCTCATTCTTCACGGTTATAGTGAAAATTTTTTAATTACTTTAATTACATTTATTGTTTGTTGTGACACCCGAATTAGTAACTGACCAAAAGCAATTCTGCTATTCTTATTACTATTCTGCAGCAGATAACACAACCATTCAATCGTAGAATATTTTACCATGATTTTCATTTATGTTTGAAAGATTTAAAGTTTTATTAATGTCTCCATGTAATTCTAAGAAAAAATAAAATGGAGACATTAGCACCTAAAATGGAAACCGAAGATTGAAATTTTAAAAATGGCCGATGAATAGTCTTAGCAGAATAGCAAAATAGTGTTTATTAGACTGAGAATTTGCCAATAAGATGTGGCCGCGGTGGCCTGGTGGTCATTGTCGCGGACTCGCGGCCGATAGTTTCGTCGTGACTTGAGTCCAATCCTTGATGCCACTAAAGATCCACCATGTAGCTTAGACTGATGCAAGTTAAATCTTTCGAGTCTCAAGGCCTTCCCAACGGCGTGGTGTGGCGGTTAACAGAGGGGTTACCAGCTCAGGTGTAGTCCATTAGTTTTTAGTTTAGTTTTTTTTTATTATTATTATTAACGTCGCACTAGAAGCAACATGAGGGCTATTAGCGACAGACCTCGTAATTTTGAATCTCGGTCAAGTTACGAGGACGACAACTGAGCTGCAACCTCCTCTCCTAAATTCCACACCACGCCTACGGGAGGACTTGGAGCCCAGACAGATATAAAGTGCATCAGCCCCGGCTGCACGATGGGTCTATAGCGGCCAAGAATCGAACCCGCGACACAACGAAAACCGCCGGCCACGAATCCAAAGCCATGTCCAATTGTCTACTACGGCCACCAGGTGTAGTCCTCGTAACTTAACCGAGGTTCAAAATTAAGATGTCCGCTGCCAATAACCCTCGTATTGCTTCTTGTGCGACGCTGATGAAACCAACCAACCAACCAGCCAATAAGATAAACTCTTCCATTTAGTTTCCTTTCAATACATTGGAAATATAATCAGATATTTTTACAACGCATAATGATTATAAAGATTTAAATAAAACATAATTAAGCTATTCTTAGAATACTTATCTTTGCAAATGTAAAATTTAATTATTGAATTCGTGTTTATTTTAGTGACTCGCTTAAAAGTTTTCATCATTTTACTTTCCGTTACATATCTGCATCTAGATAAATAATGATATAAATGCATTGAATATCTATGTTAATTCAATGGTGTGACGTAATTTACTTGACAGCGTAAAATAAAAAAAAATGATGTGCACAAGAACAAAGAGACATAACTGTAAGCAAGCAGCTCAAAAATTTTCTTCAAAGACAATGAAATTTTTTAATAAGCAGTCCGCTCATGTAAACTAGGGATAGTAACAAAAATCTTGCACAGTGCAAAATAACCAGTTTTAGGCTCAGTTCAATACAATCTTCTGAATTCCAGTTTAAGGCTTGGCTTCACGTAATTTTTTTTTTCTAATTTAATGGAACATGAGCCTTAGCATATTCATATCTAATTTCATTTTGGTTTTGTCTCTAATTTCTGGGCTTCATATGTTATCTAAGTAAGGTTTTGACACTAAATTTTATTACCAAAAACGTTGCCATTTTAATGACGGACCACACTTTTACTGAATAGGTATTTAAACCACAAGCACATATTTCATTAAAAATATCTTGAGGAAATTATTGTTACTTGTCTCTGATACAAAAATTTGTTGCTAAATAATTAATACTTACGGTTCAAATATAGTTCAGTACCCTTCAGCTACATGAAAACGTATGTTAATTGTAACGTCTTACGATCGATATGGAAGTAAAGTAATATTGTTTATCTCAATTCATTGTTGTAATATTTCACAATATTAAAAACTATCTGAGCAGCAATTGTAAATCGTTTTTCACAGACAAATCATTCCCTTATTTGATTAAAAGCAAATTGTCTTTCTTATCACAAAAGGCAAATAATTTTCAAAAAAATTGCTCCGGATTTCTTCAACAAAACCGCCAAAATAACATGTCCGAAAGATAATGCCATTTGGTCTGGTTGACAAAAGCACTGCATTGGCCACAAAGTTTTCTTCGGACCCAATGGTGAAGGGCGAGAAACGTCGCTGGCACTCAAAGTCAACTGTCTTCTTCTACCACGGCATAGAAAACATCACCCACCGAAGAGGTGACTAGGACTTAAACATTAGTTGACAGCACATCCTAAAGTTTCTGTTTGCGTATGCCTCTGAAGCAGAAACTTGTCTCTGTATGTCTAGTAAAATAATCGTTCGTAAATCACAACTAATATTATACCAGCTACTGCGAACATGTCGAATACATCCACCACTCATCTAGAGACAGTCGAGGACGTTAATAGGAAACTGAATCTGTTACGGAGATGATATACATCAATTGTAGTATTGGATGGAAAAGAGACCTTCTCTATAAATATCATTCAGAATGCTTCTCTTCTTATCATTTCGATGGTGCTGAGAAGGGGGAGGAAAAGAAATATTCGGAGACTTTTTTCAACTATAGCGACAGAAGTTAAAAACACTTTAATAACCAACCAAAAGGAGAAATCCGCTTTAGTCTAGTTGATAAGAGCACTGTAAAGAAGAACAAGGCAATTTTTCTTCAGACCCAGTGGTCGAGGGTACAAAACACTGCTGGCATTCAAGGTCAACTGTCGTTCCCCTCCACGGGATAGAAAGCATCACCTTCCGAAATATGGTATTAGTGAAGTCTGGAACAAGTACTCGAACGTTTTGGTTCTTATTAATGGTAAGATATTGGTATTGGTAGAGTATCCATTGGATTGCTCGAATCTCCTTTAACTATCGACCAGAGTCTCCCATTTTTTCATATGACTTGTTAATGTTAAAGGTACTTTTTTGAGATCCACAAAAAACTGGTAGCATATTTGGAAATTTGTGAGTAAAAAAAAATTATTTGGATGTCAATATAATTCTCATGTACTTTAATTATTGCTTATATGAAATTATTGTAAAAAGGAAATTTTTTTACGATCCAATTATTAATGAAAAATGTATAGTTGCTTCTTTTTTCAACATCTGAAACCGGCAATCCAGTACTGAATTTTACGTTTAGTGTAAATTGGTTTCTGGCCCATTCTTTTTCGCTCTTGATTTAGAAAAATGTACCTCTAGATTATTTTCCAGTCCGAGCAGAAGTTCATTGACAGCAGGTGAAATTTTATGCAGCAATGAACTCCTATTTTTCTCATATATTCTGCTATTTTGTTAGCTTTATACTCGGAGCATGAGCGGGGAAGCAAAACAAACATTAAATGGATGGCCTTGAACCTATTTCTTTTTTCAGATATCTTAAGATACTCTTTATAAAACGTTTCGTTAAGCGCTCGAAATAAATAAACATGAGTCCTTTTCTATCTGTATGAGTGCATTTGTTTCATGCAGTTGCTTTCGGCTTAGTAATGAAATTTTCTCTCTCCCACATCACTTCTGTAGTTATGACATGGGTCGAAGGAGGGCAGACTTGGTAATGTATTTTCGGGTCGTGGCCAATTATTTGGGAAACCCTGCTTATACAACTAGAGTGTAGTATTTTAAATAACTCTACATTTCTTCTTAAGAAACCTCAAAGTTTTCTAAATGTAAGCGTTTGGATAATGAAGTTGTTATCAGGAGGGGCATCAGTTCTTATTTGCTCAATGTTCGACTTCATTTGATACGTCGCTTGTAGATAATGAACGTTCTTCAAGGAAGAATATATTCTTAACATGAAATATATTCTTCCATGAAATGTTTCAGAGTGATAACGCTTTTACATATATGTTTTATTATAGTAAAGAAGCAACATTTTGAGGTTACCTAATTTTTACCTATAAAAACTAGTATCTCTTTTCCCCCAGTTTTATTATTAAAATCATTGTCGAATTCAATCGCATTAAAAATCGTTGCTGATCAAAATATAGCTCCTCTTAAAATACATTTAATAATTTTTAAAGTTTAATGAAAGTTTTTTAGAAACAGTAAAAAGAAATATTAATGTAACAAAAGGATCATTTACTGCTGAACTAATATTTCTTTTCTAAAAATATAATATATATACCAATTATGAATTAGATTAATTTTAAATACTTTTGACTGTAATAAAACTTTTATATAAAGTTTTTTTCAAAATCTTTGTAATACTACTCGAATAGTATTTGACACAGTATTACAATTTACCTATTCTTATACAATTTTAATACAAAACATAAAATATTTATAATCACTTATAAAACGTCAATTGATGTTGTTTATCATTGTAAATTTATACATTTTAAGACGTTACGTAATTTTAAAAAAAATAATTCTTACTCTAAATTAATTAAAATAAGTTATTACTCCCTTGGCATATACTTATTGTTATCGAAACTGGTCTTATTTTAAAACAAATATCGATTAATTGAAAAGATGGGGGGGGGGGAAGAAACACACGTGCACAACAGCTTTACTTACTGATAGCTTTATTTTTTTGGCTCTATAGGCAATTTTTTAAAAATATTACGCCGTAAGTTATGATAATTTAGAGCTGTGATACAAAGTTATTAAAATTAAAATAATTTATCGTTCTTAAAATTAAAAATGGACCGACAAGGAACATTATTTGTAACCATTAAAATTGCAAATCAAGGAAAAGAGTTGTTTCTTTTCAGGAAAACTATTTTATTTTACTTTCTTTTGTTTCTTATGAAACCTTATACATGGTTTCCTATTAGATTTGCTAATGAATTGACTATGATTTGTATTTACGAGGATCGTTCAATAAATCCTTACAAATTCCAAGAAATGGTACTCGTAGCATCGGAAACGGTTTATTTTTAGTAAGTATATTGACACAATAGACACCTGTCTAAGTCTCAGTTACTTAATTCTTGTTTATGACGCATTTCGCATCTCAAACATTCTCGTCATCATTAGACTTTCTTCACTTTTTTTGAAAATTTTTCGCTAGGATAACCCAACCTTTTTATTTTTGCATGATTTCAATTGCATAATGATAAATCCACTTATCATCGACCGTAACAACTCGAAACAAAACTAACATATGAATCAAGGTTAAATTTGTTTTGATTCCGTTTAACAGATGGCAACATTCAAGGGTAACAACAATTTATCTTACTGATGCAATCTGTCTTCAAATACAAGTAAGTTTTGAACCCTCCCCTTTTGTTATAGTGGATAAATAAAGTTCCCGCATAGACGATTCATGAACTTATAATACAAAAACAATGAAATGTTAAACAGTTATTTAAGAGCTAATGGTGAAAGTTTCTTCTAACATCACGTAGAAAAAAAATGACTTTTGTATCATGGAATAATTTGTTAATTTTCGGATCATCTATTGTTGTGGAAGTACTTTCGTAGCATTTGTTATTTGCATATCTTCACAGAAAAAAAAAATGTCTGGGATTGCTCAGATCAGTTGAACAAGATGATCAAAGATTTCTTGAAATGAGAAGATCGCCTAAGAAAATTTTGAAGCACGCACATGGTTTCCTTACTCGTTAGGTTACTTGTTCCGTCCTCTTTGAAACAAGAACATCGAACATTTGAGCATTTGTTTTAAATGGGTGATTATTTTGAACATTTGTTGTAAATGAATGGACATTTTGAGCAATTTCTATACATGGATAGGCATTTTGATCATTTTTTTGTAAATGTAGGTTTTCAAATTTTTATACTAAACCGTTAACCATTCACTTAAAAATAATTGCTTATAATTTTTTGTGTTTATATATTTCATATTCACAAAATTAATCCGTTCAAAAACTTTTAGGATATTCGGTACTTTTAGCTCAGCTGTAGATTTTATAACATTATCTGGGTTGACGACACCAAATCCCTTTTTTAAGTATTATGTAATGCTTTACATACATACATACATATAACATATATATATGTATGTATGTAAAGCATACATACATTTATATATATATAAATACGCACACACACATTTTTTTATGTACATACACATATATACATACATACGCACGAGGTGTGGATATTAAATTACTAGATGAATCCTGCAACAGAAAAAGTACTCATGTGCCAAAAGCGACCGACTGTTTTTTAGCGTGAAGTCTTCACTTTTAAATGCAGTGTCTCTCGCTTCTGTAAACAAATCCGTATAGCCATAGCCTTTGTTAGCATTACAAAGGCTATGGCTATACGGATTTGTTTTGCGGGAAAAATGATAAGACAGCAACGAATCGTAGTGAAATTTCACATGGAAAAACTACTACTCAAATTTAGAATTTATAGAATTGTATGGTAATGAATGTTAATCTCGTGCAACGTATTTTTGAGTGTTTCAAGTGTTTTTAAGATGACCGAGAAGATGTTGAAGACTATTCGCATCTGGGTAGCCCTTCCACGTCAAAAATGGATTATAGTATCGAAAAAATCCATACACAGGTTCAGTCTGACCACAGGTTAAGTATTCGTGTGATTGATACGGAATACATACGGCAAATTTACATAATAAGATTAACTTACCAAAAGTGTCTGTCCAAATGGTGCTAAAAATGCTCTCGTTTGAACAACATGAAGCTCGCAAATATGTTTGTAGTGACACTTCCAATGCTGTTGAAAATGACTCAAACTTATTGGAAAGGATAATAGGGAGTGAGGAATTCTGGTTTTTTACTATGATGATGCTGAGACGAAGTGTCAATCCATGTACTGGAAGAGCATATCTTCACCGATAGCCAAAAGGGCTCGTATGAGAAAATTAAAATTCAAAGGAATGACGATTGTTTTTTTCGATGTTCATGAGATTGTGTACCTTCACTGTGTTCCTGAAGATCAAACTATTAATCAACATTACCACATTCATGTTCTTGCTGAAATCCGTTAAAGAATAAGGAAACAGCGACCTTAATTGTGGGAGGCCAAGACAATCCACATTGTTTATCGAAAGGTTACAAGCAATGCCTGAGTGTCAGACCATCGACATTCACCGGTTCTTGCACTATGCAACTTCTATATGTTTCCTAAGGGGAAATCTGCATTTAAAGGAACACGATTTAAGTCCATTGAAACTGTGAAAGAGAAAGCGGCAAGAGTCTTGAAGGATGTGACAGAAGAAGCCTATAGCACTCTTTCGAACAAAGGAAGATTCGCATGGAAATTAGTATTGATAGAGGATGGTGTATATTGAAGATGATAATAAGTAAATATTTATGAATTCAAAATAAAAATTTTTTACATCGTCAGTCTTCATGTTGTTTATTAGTCACACACACACACACACACACACACAAACACACACATATATATATCACCCCCACTGATTCCTTTAGGCCTTGTTGATTGACTATTGTTTTATTTTTTCTTTTTCATAAAAAATTTCGTTTATTGATAAGCACTTTTGAAATTTCCTTTTAAACTTATGTACGACAGTCGAGTTCATAGGTTAACTTTAATTAATTATGGTACATTAGTTTGTATCTTAGTATTATTTAATACTTACATTTTGTTTTCTTTTTTTAAAGAAAAATATACGGAAATATTTTTTGTGTAAATTAAAACTTTTCAGTGTTAACATTTTTATCTTCTTTTAATTCACTGAAATGATTTGCTTTTGGAAACAGAAGTAAGTTCTACAAGACCAACAGCTGCTTGTTAATGTTTTTTTTTTTATGTATTTGAGTAAGCTTTGATTACTTTAGAAATTGGAGTTGGCGACCATAACATTGTGGTACTCGACGTCATTAACCTTTTTAATCAAGGTTTTCCTACATAACTATAGCTTATCCAGTGATTTAAGTTTCGCTCACATTCAACGCTCTAAAGGCCCCCCCCCCCTAGTTTACATGGACGTTTTATTGTCCTCTTCCGCACTTTTGTGGCTGTCAGATAACGGCTCCGATTTCCTAGAAATTGTAGCTGTAGAGACTTAATGGTTATTGACAATGTGTCATTCAGTTCCCTTGCGAAAAACTCTGTAAAACTCTCCTCTTGTACGAGGAATTTCTTTGTAATTTTTTTTTAAATTTAAATAAATGCTGCCCGAAAGTCTTGCACCTAACGAACTCTTTCGAGAGCTAGGAATGTAGTCTTCCTCGAAGACTGGTCTTGCAGCTCTCATTCCTTGTTGAGAGAACTTAGTTTTCCATTACATTTAAATAATATTTTGTCATTGAATTTAATTTTTATTTTATATTTCAAAATCATTTCCAAAAATTCATGTATTTTTGATAACTTTTAAAATTCTCATTTTAACTATGTTAAATCAGAGAATAAATTCAATCAATATTTGATTCCAATACGTAACATTAATAATGAAGCTATTATAAATGGAAATAAATATTTTTCCACTGGTCATAAATTTTGGTTTATTGCTCAGTTCTTAAGTAGCAAATACTGATAAATATAGTACACATATATTTAGCAGATCGTGGTTAATAATAATAACAATAATTATATATATATATATATATATATATATATATATATATATTATTTAT
>BMAW01083759.1:0-62918 GCA_019974015.1 Nephila pilipes
CAATTTTTAACGTAATCAAATATCTTAAACGAATAAAGCTTAAATTTAGGAATTGAAAATTTTATTATTTCATTGCTTGAAGTAAAAGATTTAATTTATGAATGACATTATATAATCGATTGATATTTAAAATGTAGGAGTACATACGGAAATATATTTTAAATATATCATCTAATATATATTCTGGAAAGCCCCTTTCGTTTGTTCCGATAAAGGGTAATTGCTGAATATCTTTTATTTAAAAAGTAAGAGGAATTTTGTTCGCAACCGCATTTATATTTCACACCATTTGAGAGCATTTGTTGCATGCTTGTCACGAAGTCCAATGTTACGTGTTTTCCTAAAGAAGCATTTATGGAGACACGCAAAGTAAAACGTTTAAAGTGCCCATTGCATTTTGTTATGAATGTAATACAAATGAGATTAAAAGGATAAAGGAAAACAAAATAAAAAACTTTAACTTTCTGGCATGTTTACTTATTTTATATTCTTTAAACGTAAGAAAAGGGATGTAATATGTCATTTTAATTGATGAGCAACATGATTTAATTAAATATATTAGATAAAAACCGTGTTATCTTAAACAAAAAATTAAATATTAATTAATATATGGTAATATATAAATACTAGGAAATTTGTGCCATTTTTTTCCTTTGCAATTCATAAAAATGTTTTGAAATATTCTTTTTTTATCAAGACTGAATATATAACCCAATTAGAATATTACATTTATAGAGTGAATATATTCTAAGGTTGTTATCCATGGTAACCAAAACACGAAAATGATACAAATTTTATTTCGTCATAGTAGTTAAACGGTCATGGCCATGGGCTAGTTTTGTGGAGTTGAGCAGTTGAGCCCTGATGCCATTAACTACCCAAGGATATAATGGAGATTATGCATGTTAAATCTGTTCTATGTCCCCATGTCCTCTCGTTACATTGGTGTGGAAGTTTGGAAAGAGCTCAGATGTCCTCTTCATTTAACCGAAATTCAAAGTTACTTACATATTCGAAAAACATTCTCCTGTTGCTTATCATTACGACATTGAAAAACAATTACATTTGTTTCAAGTTCTTCATTTTTTTTTTCATTGAAAAAGGAGGGCTTTTGCCTGATTTCTTAGATATGTTATTTAAAAAAAAATTAGAAATAAATCTCCATAGGAAATTGAATACTAAATTTGTAAACACAAGTGCTGCACTATATAAAGAAAGACCTGAATGTGTACGTTTTTCTCAAAATATATTTTTTTAGAGTTCTGGAGCTTTTCACTCGAAATCTACTTTACCCACAGAGATGGTGTTATCTTCGTTTTGAAATCATGCTCTCTGCTATGCAGTGAACATAATTTTTTTCTTGCGAACACTTACACATTTTATGTTTGCACAGAATTTATACAAAAATTATGAAAAAAATGAGGAATTATAATTATTATTTATTTTTTGATTTTGTTAAATTTAAATTTTGAGTTTTTAATAAATCTTAGAATATAGAATGTTATATATATATATACTCTGCGAACTCTTAAAGATATAATTACAGTAGACCTCATGAAATATGTACTTAAAGGTAAATGTATTACTTACAAATGTAAATATAGCTATTGATTGTTAGTCATTTATGCATATTTATTTATTTAATAAGAGTGATAAGAGTGAAGAAGAAGTTGATACATACAAAACTGTTTTTGACTCATTTAACTTCTTCAATAAAAATACGAGTGTAATTGTTCCTTAAAGAAATCTTAAAGAATAAAAAATTATGTATCAAATAGCAGGAATAAATTTGGTTACCTTCTTAAAATAACCAATGATTAATCATTAGTTCTGATTCTTTTAATCATTAGATAGCAACACATTTATTTATTTGAATATAAAAATTCATATAACAAGGAGACATTTATGTATCTATAAGTTTATTTGCGAGAGAAACAAAATATCAAAAATTACCAGAAAAGTAAATAAATTATGTCATAAATTCCTTCACAAAACTTTCCAATGTACTACACTATTATCAGGAGGATTCCATACTCCATTATTTACATTTATGAATAAGTATTTTATAAAAATTAAAGCAGGCTTGAATAATGATTGCAAGCAATTTCTTCAAAAACATTGATAGCGTATTTCATTAAGTCTTCTGATAGTGAATCATTTCAAAAGCTTAGAAAAATAAATGACATTTTCTTTTTGAATCAATTTGCAGTTTAGAAAATTAATTAAATAAACTTTGGTGTATTTTTAAAGAAAGGTTTATAAATATGTTTTTTTTTAATTTAAAAGTTTTTCTGAATAAAATATAATTTTATTTATTCTAATGTGTTTGAAAAACTTTTCTCTACACCGTAAATGGAGGTAAATATTTCTGAAAAAATTAATTAAGTAATTTAATTAATATCCCACATCAAGAGAAAATTCCACATATTTTTTGTGTGTGTATGATACTGAAAGCAAAACACAAATATTTCAAACTATGAGATCTCAACTCTATAAAAAATAATTCAACATTTCCTGCTTATTTCCAACTTATAATAGGTTCTTCATAATATCATTGTTTTAATATTTACAGCTGAACTTTTTTTATTGGAGTTCAATAATAAATTGAACATATGTGCCAAGTTGGTACATCCTATTAAAATGTACGATAGTCATCTAATAAAGCTAATGCTATTCTATAAATTTCGTAATTATAAAATTTCATGCAGATTTTGCTAAGAGAAGAATTTTTAATATTTAAAATTCATTAACATTACGACCAATAACACTGTGAGATTGTGATTGCTTATTAACACTGTACTCAGAATGAACACAAGAGCTATTGGTGTTGCAACTTGTAGTTTTGTACCCCCTTCAAGGGACGAATGCGAGATCTCACTCTATAAACTTACACTCTTCGCCAACGGGAAGACTGAAACCCCGACCAAATTCTACATGCATCAAACCTAATAATAATGTGAAGGAAATGTGTTAGAAAACTTAATTATCAACTGATTTCTGAATGAAAAAGCACTCTTAATATTGTAATAATGAATTCGATAAATAATTTTATTAATTTGTCATCAGTATAAATATTTAAATTTGTATTATTATTTGTGTTCCAGATTCAAAATAATTTATATATATATATATAAATATATATATATATATATATATATATATAAAGTATAATTTATAGCAAAATATTACTGTGAAGATTTTCGATGGCAAAATAATATTATACAATTTTTACTGCTAATCATATAGTATTCATTTTATTTTGTTTCAAAAGTAAATCGAATTTGTTATTATTTATAAGTTAACCTTATTCATTAAATGAAAGTCTTTATTCTACAATAATTTCTATATTTGTCAGGTATTTAAATAAAAATGCATTTTTTTTACCTTAGTTGAAATTCATTAAAACAGTTACAATTTTGTATCATACTCTAAAATTGATCAATTTATGGAAACATATTTTAGAATACTTTTAGCATATATAGAAATAGATAATCAACATCAGAATAAATATTTTTGATCAATATGTTATAATTTCCTATATAAAAATGTTATTGCTGTAAAAATGCTATATTTAGGAGATATTTTCTGAGCAGAGAACAAACACTTAGGTAATAAAAATGTTTTCTCTTATACTCTCTTATCCCAAGCTTTATCACTTTTCGTAGCATTAAAAAGAAATTTAAGAACTATTCTGGTTTTTCATAGCAGCATTTGCATCTATTCTACAGTTTTGTACTTGAAAATCTTCATAATGAAAAAAAGGAATTTTTACAAATTTCTCAAGCAATGGTACTAATATAATTATACTACATTAATGATGTAGCTTTAAAAATGTTTTAAAGGCTGAAAAATATTTTATTTCCAATTCTTAGAAGTAACTTCCTATGCGTATTCCTTGTTATACGTAGATATAGTTACAATAATGCATTGAAAATAGTTTTAATTTAAATACTATCTTTTTATCATTAAATAGGTTTAAGGTTAAGGTTACTTAAAATTACGAGTATCTAAAGAGTTTGCTAAAATTACACCAGGAATCTAAGTTCCTTATACCATAGTATGAAAACCTCAATGCTGCTCTCATGCCATGAGGGTAGGGCCGTAGTAGTCTAGTGGTCATGGTTTCGGATTCGTGTCCAGCGGTTTTCGTTCAGCCTTGGTCGCTAAAGACCCGCTGCGTAGCCAGTATTGATACACGTTAAATCTGCCGGCACCCCAAAAGGCGTAGCGGTAGCCTTTTGTTCATAGTCATGGACTCTCGGTTATAGTCGTGGACTTTCCTCGAGTCGTGGCTTCGAGCCTTGATGCCACTAAGCCAGGTAGCCAGGCCTGATTCACGTTAAATATTTTGAGGACCAAAATCTTCCCATTGGTGTGGAAGTTAGGAGAGAGGGTGCCAGCTCAGGTGTCGTCCCCGTTACTTGACCGAGGTTCAAAATTATGAGGTCCGTCTCCAATAGTTTTCGTGTTGCTTCTGTTGCAACGTTATAGAAACTAAACTAAACTAAGCCATGAGTGTAGGCCTCGAGAAGGGAGCTAGCTGGGTAATATTTCACTACGATATGCAGATGGATGTCTTATGATGGCTTCGCTTTCAGATACAGGGTTTTTTCAATACATGTAAGCAGAAGTTGGTCTCATGGTATAATACATTCTATAAATCACGTGGTTTTTACAATGAGAAGAAGGTGATACTATAATATATCTACTTCAATAAATGTCTTCAGATAATTATATTTTGTGTCCTTTATGGCTGAAAGGAAACTCAATTTCGGTTGGAATTTTTGATGTATTGTTTGTTTATTGAGATAGCACTGTAAAGCAACACCATGGATATTGCTGATGTACCTCACAATTTAACCTTTAGTCAAGTGAGATCAGGGGGACACTTGAGCTGGCACTTCTTCTCCAAATATCCACACCACGCCAAAGGAAAGACTTTGGCGACAATTTTAACTTCCCCCTCTATGTAGATTGGCTTTAGTGGCATCAAGGCTTAATTCCATGACTCGACAGAAATAATGCCATCTACAAATTCATGATTATGTCCACTAGGTATCAGAATCCAATAAGGTTTGGACAAACTAAATATTTTTATTCAAAATATAATACAAAAATAAAGCTGAATAGTAAATAATAGTTTCAAAACTTCCCCTTCTTTGAGTTCATAAACGGTAACAAAGCCATAAAAATTAAGATCAAGAAAAAGAAAATCAGAAAGGTATATAGTGAATCAAATATAATGTATCTGGCTCGGGACACAGATAAGTGGATAACATGTTCATGGAATTTACCTTTCATATAACACTCTTGTCAAAACCAAAATTAAATGAACTAAGAATTTTACACCTCTGAATGTCGCTAAATCATAATGAAAGTCTACTTATATATATGTTGCTAAATTGTGTATAAAAATCAATGACTTACTCATGTGAAAATAATATTAAGGGGACTTAGTACCTTTGCACCTTCAAAAGTTCGATTTTTCAAATTTGATTTTAAAAAATAGTACTGAATGTTAGGAGCATTTTAAAACAAACCGCGTCAAAATCCGATAATTATTACGCCCTGTGGAACAAAAAATGTAAGTGTCTAAAGTGGCTTGTTCTATGTAATGCAATGTAAACAAACCTCTTTTTCTCAGTTTGCTATTTTCACACTTTCCCACAGGATTAAAAAAAATCTTTTGCATGCAGAGCTTTAAAATTTTACACGAGTCTTGTACTTGTAAATCTTTATTCTGTGAACCTCAATTTTGTTAATAGGATGATTAGATTTTATTTTATAACATGAAACACGAAAAAAAAGTTACTAAATACAAACTTGATAACTTTTTTAATTTTTCAATTTTTTAATGTAAGGTAAATATAAAATTTGAGTGTTTACAGAATAAGGTCATTATTTAGCTTTAATTTGGTATAAGAATTATGGTTCTACTGTACATCTTTCAAAAGTTATCTTGTGGGTAACGTAAGGTAAGCTAATTTATTTTTCAAATTTTTGTACGCATATTTCATGTTGTATAAGAAAATATATTAATTTAATAGCAAAACTTGACCCAATATTTTAAACTATGTATTTTATTACACAAACTGGCAAAGTTTCATATTGAAATGATCAAAAATTGTTGATTTATGAAGAATTGAAAAAAGAGAGAGAGAGAGTCTGCCAAAATGTTCTACTTTTGATTTCATAAGGTACTAAGTCCCCTTAAGTAATATAACTATTAATAAAAATTCACTAAAATCTTTACAATTAATAAAGTAAATGAAATTATAAAACTACTTGTCACTAATCTAACAACATGAAATGGTTTGGTTACACAAGTTCGATTTATCTTAAAAATAGATCTGGTAAAATAATATAAGTAGTTATATAATATTAAAATATTCTAATACTTTTTTTTATAATTTTATAATAATAAATGTTTAGCTAATAATTATATAAAAAAGAAAATTTAGCACAAATTGTAGAAAAATAATATTGCTAGCATCAATTACTTATCGGAAAAGAAAGAATTATTTTTGAGTAGAACAATGTTTATGGAATTCGAAAGTGATTATAAACTACATTAATAAAATTTAAATAATTATCTATAACCGAAAAATATAGGTATCAAAGTTAATAATTTATTTTAATATATTACTACGGAAAAGGGGTGATTATAAATGGTAGGATAGAAACCGAACTATGCGATATTTACAGAGTTTTTAAGGTTTTTAATTCTTTCGAATATTTGAGTTATGAAATTATCATTGCTTTCCTGTCCCTTTGTTTACTTAGCCAAAGAAATTAATGTAAAAGCTCAGTTAGAAAACACGAAAGGAAGACATGGAAATTTACTCTCAATAATTGAATTGCCTAATCCAGAAAAGAGCCAAACAATCAATTATTGAACAAACATGAGGAATCAGAAGGGACAAATTTGCAAATTTATTTGTTCCAAAGCAAACAAGAAAAAAATTGAAATAATATACATGGAATGTTTTCTCCAATAAACTTTCCACTCAAGTTATTGCCAAATATTGTTTTCATTCCCAAGATAAAATTTATTTGATTAGCACTGAAAATATAATAAAGCAAGCTTTTTCTTATTAAAATTCTTTTCCCGAATTTTTTGACTCATTTAATTTTCCTCAATGTTACTCTAAAGTAGGGGTGGGTTGTCATTTGCATAACATGTGCCATTTTTTTAAAGATGATCTAAGATGTACCATTTAATTTGAGCACTTTTTATACCGTTTTATTTTCATGTTAGGGTTTGGTAAGGAGATATAAGAATACAATTTTCTTTGCTTAAGGCAGGAAAAGTAATAACTTAACCTCCTACTTAAATTCATTAATTTACTCCAGTTTAGAGAAACACCAATCTACAATAGTCAGGAATGATCTGTATGAGACATCGTTCGCTTTGCGGTGGTGCTGTGGCTGCCAGAGAATCTCGTTAGGTAAAGGTAACTGAGGGCAACAGTTGGCACCGAGAGTGAGATCAGTTTGGAACTTGACTTTATCTCTTCTCTTTTCGTGTTAGGAGTTATGTCAATGGCGTATGTTTAATAACATTTTAATCGATTGAAAGGTTTTTGATTTATGCCTTTTTATATCAACTATTCAATGTGTAATTTAAGTACCAGTGACTACAATGCCCAAACATCGATAGGTTATTTAACGAACGGGAGCCGAGCTCACTGAAGCCAATGCGTTGACTTTCCTTCATTATTTCATATTGCCTGGAGCGATTGTAGTGGCGTCAAGTGAATTTTACCTGGATATGAATATAATTATTTTCTTTTATGTATCTAGCATCGAAATGAGGATTCTTGTCTAGCGACGACTTCTGGAGTCATCCAGGAGATCGGTGGGATACTCAACTGACTGTTGACCACTGCACAGTCTGACCACAAGAAGTTATGTAATAGACTGTCATTTAATTTTATAGACAAGCTTTTTTAGTTATCAAGCGTCACAACTTATTACAGTGGTATATCGACTACATTTTGCTCACCGTTGTATTACATTTCTGTCACTGACCCACTTCAGCGGGATAATGCCTGGATGTAAACGGTACACCTAAACTAAAGAATTATTGATTTACTTTTGCTTTTATTGCTGTATTTTGTGAATACAATATTTTATTTCTATGACAGAGTTAAAGCTTCGTGTACAGACACGTAGATCAAATCTATAGAATTTCGTGCCTTTCTGATAAATCCTTCTTGGTCGTAGCATTTTGTGTAGAGTTAATAAACAAATGACCTAACAAATAAGTGATGTATCAAACATTTGAAAACGCATCTAATAAGTCTTTACTCCATAATTATTAGCTACAAAAAATTAGGCATTTAAAGTTAGAGTTTTGACAAATTTGCATCAGACAGTTTAAACACATTTGCTGCTAATTAGTAGTGAAATTCAAAGTATTCAGAGCTATTTATTTTACAAAATATGGGTGCTTAAGCTCCTTGAACTAGTTTCAATTAATCATTTAAATTACGATTTTAAATCTATAAATTAAAATTTTCAATGTTTGCTTCTAATGGAAGAAAAAAATATTTTGAAATTCCATAAGTGTTACAGAAATTTAGTTTTATTGTGCTTAAACCCATATGCATTTCTGGTGAATGAATGTGATGCATGACATTTGATCCTACACACACCATTTCTTAGAAAAACTTGCATCTTTTGAAAGTCTGACATTGCAAGCAGTACAAAATGCGATATTTTTTGCGACGTGGTAAAGGTGAATGATTCAATGTGAGTGTAACTTGGATCACTGGTGGGAATAAAACGGTTATTGACTAAAACCAACTCTTTTTTCAGATATATAACATTTTCAAATCATTTTCTTCTTATCCTTCCTAATAATGCTATGCATAGACTTTATTGTCCACCCTGTACAACTACTATCGTCGGAGGAAATATAGGTTAAAAATCATGCTAAGAATAAGCGAGACAACAACTCTGAATGGTTAGAGGGGACATTGGCAACAACCAACTACAGCTGTGGTCACCAAACTGTCTATATGTACCTAGATAAAAAATAGAAGCATCTATAATAATCTTTGGATGGTATATATACGAGCCACTGTGTAGAGTTAGTAGATTCGCTTTTGCGATTTTGTGTTGGCGTAGTTTAGATTTGCGATTTTCTAACTATGAATTGTAGATGTATAAGTCTGTGTTAATAGTTTCTTGTTAAAAGGAAGTCATTGTATATGTTAGACAGTCTCAAAATGAAAATTTGTATTTGATTTGAAAGAAACCTCTTATTAAATGTGTGGTACTTTCCTGAACTGCGAAAGCATATCGACAACGTATGAGGTTTTGATTGACATAAAAAAAACATGAAACCTGGACGAGATGTAAATGCCGAACAAGAAAAGGTAGCGTCGAGAATTTAAGCTGTAAACGAAGGAATGAAATCAAAAATTAAAGCTAAACAAGAGGAAACGAATGCCGTGTAAGTAGAATTAAGTAAAAAATTACGCAAGATGAAATGAATAGTATTCTTCAAAACCAAAGTAAAAAGAATTGAAGAATAATAAAAAGAATTGAATAAAATACATAAAAGAATAGTACAACAGACTCCAGAATTTCTAGAAATATACGAATTTCTGAAAATTCACTCAGCTCATACTATTTCAGGGACAATAAACCTAATATCCCGTTTTAAGATGGATCGACTTACTGGGGTTTTGCACGATACTATTCGAGATCGTCTCCCGAGCTAATGGTTGTGTAAACCAGACAAGAGAAACACAATTTGTAGCATTCCTTCGTGATCAAACCTCTAAAATGCTATAGTCTATGCCAGCAATATTGATAAATGTTATATCATCCATTGAGAATTCTCTAGACATGTGACTGGCAGCATAACACATAGTATCAATTATTAAAAATTTCTAAAATTTAGGTTTTTTTTCTTTCCTTAACATTGTTTAAAAGTTTAAATTATTAGCAATTATTTTTTCATGGTCTTTTTTTATCTATATATTATTTTCATATATAATTTGTAATAGCCCATGTTTTCTCTAGGATATAAGTTGTATAAAAATGTGTAATAAACTTTCTCACCAAATAAGAGTTTTTATACATAAAACTGAACTTTGAGGACTCTCTCATCAACTACGAGTACTTCTTTTAATTATTTCAACAACAACATAATAAGTCTTTCTTCTCGATAATACGAGTATATATCCATTTGAACAACAGAAACCGAAAATTGAACAAGGCAAATATATGGCCGGAAGTAATGTATCCCACAGAAGCAAAGAACAGAACAGGTATCCGAGAGAGTGGCAGAAAAAGTTATTTCCTGAGATTAAGCTCTTTTAGAGATCAGTTTGTTTACCTAACGATAAAGAAATGTCTGTTATTCTCTTATTTGCCATTATTTTGTATCTACTATTTTATCCGTCTTTAACAGAAAACAGTATTGTTTCTCTAACAAAATGCAAGTTGTAGAGGAAGTAGCATATCATAAATTACTTTAAATATCAGAAAACGCAGTTGAAAATGAATAAAAATAACAAATTAGTATTTATGCCTTACAGAGTAATAATTTTATAATCCACTCAGATAATTACAAATGCAAAAATCTAAATTCCCAGTGCGAGGGGGTATCGTAATGTTTATAATAATACTGAGAAATGATCGAGATATATATCTGGATAAAACTTAATCTGGATATTAATTGATCCTCATGTATGTAATTTTGTAAATCGTAGCTATTGATTGCCGATTAGAAACTTAACTGTCGTTTATTATTCTTAGGACTTTACTCTACAGTCACAATCGAGAGTTAGAGATTTCTCTCTATGTTTCTTCTTCTTTTGGAGGATGTTAATGTGAGGACACTACCTTCTCCATTCTGAGAATTACTCCAATATTTGGCTTTCTGAAACCAAACAAAATGCTATTAATAGATAATTTACTACATTATGTACGTAAAGGTCAAGTAATATGTAGAATAAATTATATCTATATATTTCGGTTATGTTGTAGTAATAATAAAAAACAGTCGTACACAGTATTATTCAATAAAAGCTTGCCTCGTATTCATTAATACGTTTCGAAAGAAGAGTTGTATTTATATTGAAGATTATTATTAAATATAACAAACATATATCCAGTTTATTTATAATTCTTTTCTCTTTCAAACTTTCAAAACAGAATTCTATTAATCTAGCTGTAATAATATGGTTTTTTTTTATTTTGATTAATCATACCCAATAAATAATTGTCAAAAGCTTTCTTTATGATGTGTAACTAGACAGACGAGTTTATGTGCATAAGCGACTTTGATGGCAGATGAACGCTAAAATTAATGATTGGCACAATTAAGAAATAAACGTTACCTCCCAGTAATATTTGGTATTTACTAATTACCTGATAAGAGAATGATATAGTAGCATTAATTTTTAAATTTACATTACTTTAGATGTGTGTGTGTGTGTGTGTGTGTGTGTGTGTGTAAATCCAAATTTGGATTCAAAACAGGACTATAAAACTCTTTAAACAATAATGCAATTGTTTTTAGAAACGTTTTTCCAATTCCTAGAAGTATAATGTAGCAAATAAACGAGTATGCCGGGAGCGTATCACAGCCAAATCTGTTTTCTCTCAAACTTTCAAAACAGAACAGAAATGTTACTATCAGGAAAAAGGTAAATACTTAGTAGAAGGGACTGATATACGACATAACAAAATATTATTACTGAAATAAAACACATATTGATGGAAATTAGAAAGAAATTGAGTCCAAATAAGTAAGTGAAACTCACAAAAAATAATTGATAAAATACAAATAAATCTAAAGACTACGAGGATATAAATAGCAATAGTAAAAAAGTAGCATTTTGCATAAACATTTGGTTAATTAAACGAATTAAAGTAATTGGCTCATGCTTCGTAATTTTACATAAAAATAAATTTTATCGAACAGAAATAAATCTCTGAAGAATTATCGAAATATTTTGTCTCTTATGTTTCACGCATTTTTGTTTATTCAAAATCTCGAAAAATGAAATAAAAAGTATATACGGATGAAATTAAACACGTTGTCACCGATTAAATATTATGTATCTACATCAAAGCTATCTCCTGAGAAATAAACATAGTTATTTATATTTTTCGAACCACATTAGATGGACAAGAATTTATAAATATCTTAATTATTGATAGAAAATTAGGTAATGCAATTGCGTATTAAATGTAATATATTCTTTACCCTCCTGCATTTTTAAGAAATTTTACTATTCACCAACATAAACTTGGGTAATTGAACAAATTATAGTTACTTTAATTCCTTTGGATCTCATAAATATTAACATTTTCAATTTTCTGCTTCTGGGCTCGCTAGAAATTAAAATAAGATGCTCTTATGTGTTTTCTCTGAATTTTTAATTTCCACTTAATATAATGCAGTTTTTACACAACATCCAATTTTTGTTTCATTCCCAGTATGTGAAATACCTTAGAATATATAATAAGTGTTAAAAATATGGCATAGTTCTCATTCCATTGGAGTCTCTACTTGTAGTGAAACTAATGGATGTTAAATATAAATCGAAGTCGTCCCATTGATGTGGTGGGGTAGTTTGGAGATGTGGATGCTAATTCCTGCGTTATCTTCACCACTTGAACCATGCTTCAAAATTACAAGGTCCATTTCTTTTGTTTTTGTGTTGATTCTAGCTTGATGTTAATAAACAATAAAAAAAATAAAATAAATCATATTTTTTTCCAAGTTTTATCTTTCATTTTATCCTCATAATATAATTTTTTTTTCAAGAAAATGTATTAACCTTCCGATACAAATACTTAGACTCAATTCTGTAAAATCTTATCAGACAAAGAAAATCATAACTTCATTCACGCGTAGAAAACAGAATAGTCATTATAATTTTTTTCCGATTGCATTCCTTTTCTGTGTTCGTGTTTTTTAAGTTCAATGAATTTCTTATGTCAACTATTTAGCGGTCAAACCACGCAGAACTATCGTCATTAAAAATCGTGTTTCAGTGACAATTTCCCCCACTTTTTAACTTCACACCACCGCCCTTTTTGCACTTCACTTAAATAAAATCCTGTACGAAGGTGCACGCGAGAGCGTTCCACTTTGCAGTACTTAATTAACTTTTGCCGAAGAATAAAAAAAAAAGTGTGTTAAAGAAAGAACAATTTTTTTTATTCTTCTGATAATCTTTTAATTCGAAAAATAACCCTTTTTGCCATAGCAAAAGAATATATAGAAATAGTAATGAAATAACTCTTGTATGTGGTGTTCTCTTATTTTTCTTCTCTCATAGCGTGAGAGAGATAACGTTTTCTTTATTGAGAAGCATTTATTTTTTTTACTTTTTACCTTTTATGACTTAATTGAAAGATGCAGAAATTACGGTATTACGGATTTCTTCTGGTGAAATAATAATTCATCATAGCAAAACGAAGTGCTTAATTATTTATAGGATTATAAGAAATATAATGAATATTTTTGCATTACGAATTAATGCTTCATAATTCATTGATAAGGAAGACATTTGAGCTTGTTTAAATAATTCTCTATTTAGATACTATAATTCTCTTTTTAGATTTTTCAGTACCAAATTATTCCAAGCTTTATTAATTATTTGAATGTCTAGTACATTCGTTATGGAGAAATTTTTTTAATCATTTTACTTTGAATGTGTCAATGATTGTTTCTTGCAGAAGCATGGAATTCATTTTATAATAATTTTGAACATTATTAGCGAAAATCTTATTATGTATGAGACAATTTTATTTTGTAAGAATTGTTCATTAAATTTTGTCTGAAATATCTTATTAATAAAAAAATATGGTTCCGTCGCTTATTTAGTTTTCGTAACTAAGCTTTAAACTTAAGCCACTTTTGATACATAATGCATGCCTATAACCAAAATAATAATTATCCTTCATTAATAAATAATATAGTAGAAATGTTATCTCATGTACAAGTAATAAATTGTATTGTTATGGTAGAATTCTATAATGAGAGTTATATAAAAAAATTATATTAAGCCCAACAAAAATTAAATGTTGAAATGTGTTACTTTATGAAACAAACGGCTTAATTAATTGTAAAAAAAAATGCTAAATTAACTTGTAATCTGAAATAGTTTCTCTGTTCTTTTGTGAACTAAATTCACAAAATGTTGCCAGAGATTGAATTCCTTTTCCCCACCCAACAATACGAGGCTTTAGATATATTAATATATATTGCCAATACATTTCCCAAATACCTTAGTCCTGGCCATAAATTCAATTTGCGGTATTGCATTTTTGAGAAGAAAATTGTCTCAAATGATACAATGGGGTCTATATGTTACTTGATTTTACAGAAGTGATTCTAAAGTACGATTTATACGTGAACTAAAACATGAAAAGAAAAGAAAGAAAGCAGCACATATAAGCATTATTAAAGAAAGATAAAAAAATATGAGAAAATTTAGACCCGATAAGGGGAATTTCAAGAGAGAGATCTAAGGAAAGTATTGACTCGTAAACCTATTTCAAACAATCTGTTTTATATTGCATCCTTACTGCTACTATATTACAAATAAATGTTCGACTGTACTTAATAAAAATTTTAATAAGTGCGTTTGAAAATATTTTCGGACAATATTATTGTTCCTTTATTTAGCTTTGAGAAATGTATCATTTAGTTTCTATTATTTCATTTATTTAATATCTTACTTATTTCTATTGATTTTCAAAAAAATAACAAAGAATTTGAAAATTTGCGATTACTTCGCAAAAATAATTACATTTTCTTACAAATTACATTACATAAAGCAGGATTCTACTTTAAAACATTATATATAAATAGACGAAGCTGAGGTCACTTAACGTCACTAGGCATATAGCAAAAAACCAGTTTTAAAATTGTCTGTAGTTTCTGAAAGTTGTGAAAATTCAGAATAATCAATTTTTCTTACATTTATATACTGAATATCATTTATCTGAAGAATTGCGATGGCTGGCGTCTGAGTAAAAAATGAAGTGGACTAGAATTAATCTAAAGTAGCAGGATGATTGGATGTGTTCCCTTCTGTAATTTGTTGACTTTGAAACACATGAACAAACCTCAGATCTTCTCTTGCAGCAGCTACTGAAATGCTTCTGTACAAATCTACTGTGCGCACTAGATTTAAAAAAGAAGAGTTGTATGAAAGACATGTATCCATTCCCCCCAAGTAACCTTCATACCAGGCCGAAATTAAGGGCTAAATAGGGAATGAACTCTTATTACTCAGAGCGTATAAGCCAATGGAATTGTTTATTTTTTACTAATGAACTCAGAATTTCTTAGCAATAATTCATAAGATTGCTGGACTGGTTCGGGAATCGGCGGACTACTGCTCGCGATCCGCACGTGGCTGTTTTTACAGATGCTTACAGCTGTTTACATTTCACCTCTATGTATTATGTCAATAAGCGTATGTATAGCGTATTTGGCGAGATGGGAAATCAATTAGATTAGTACATGTGTACTAGCGGATTAAAAAGGTTTTAATTTAAATTAAAATTTAGATTAATGATTTGTTACTAAATAAATGCCTCAAACACTTTTCAAATTTCAAGTTACCTTTGAAAAAAAGAGAAAACCATTTCTTGAGAATGAGCCTGTAGATTATTCAAAAATAGCTGAAAACTTCTTGTTAAGCTATTTAATCCCTCCTGGATTGAGAAGAAGTAGAAAAGTATTACATAAGACATTTTTGAAACGAAAAGATCGTATTGTAAGTAACTGTAAGAGAAATTATTTCTCTGTACAAAAGTTTAAATATCTTCAATAAATAATCAGTAGAAATTACTGAATGTGTAAATAAAGAATAAATGGTTAAAGTGAATGATTAATCATTAATATCAATCAACATCACTGAGCCGTCCACAATTAGGGAAGATATGACTACTAAAAGAAATCTGAATCAGGTGTTGTTTTGAGAAATTCGTTGTCACCTATTATATCGCATAAATGAAATCACTGATTTCTTTTTTATATTTTAATTATTATTTTTTAGCTTTGGCAATTTTGTCTTTAAATATTATTTCTATTCACCTTTGTTTATACTTGAAATTTTAGCAACAGGAAATAGTTTTTCCCTTCCTCTCTTTCCATTACTATTATATACTGAAAATATAATATACATACATTCTAAAGCTCATACATTAAGAAAATCAAAAAGCATATACATTTGAGCATTTGACCTCATTAATAAAGTTATTTTTATATTCTTTGATGATGGACTGATACTCTAAAATATATTTCGATATTAAAACCAATACATTAGTTGCATTTTTTTCTAATTTTTTTTTTACCTGGTACTTACCTTAAACTCATTAAAAAATTGTCAGTTAGAAAGCAACATTATTCTTTTAAGTTTATAATATAGTTATATTTTCATTCTTTAAAAAAGGAAAGAACAAATTGATAATTGAACAATAAAACACATATTTAAAGTATTAGTTTGATTTTTTCAAATAATGATTTACTCAAATTGATAAAACTCTACACGTATACAAGATGGAATTAGATATATAAAGAGAAAAATAAAGTTCAAAAATTATAATTTTAAGAACAAATGAATCGAAGTTTTTATTTCCCTTAAAATTTTGGATGGCCTTCCTACTTTTCTCAATTATATTGAAACTCTCATCAATAATACGTGAGAAAAATCAAAGTTAGATAATACATTCGTGAGCAAATATCCGGTAGGTTCCGCAAGGAAAAGAGCTGTTACAAGACTTAAGCATCAAAATCAGAAGGCGAGTTTCATGTTAAACAATTGAATACATAGTTCAAATACAGTTGCGAGTTGTGTGGTTTTTTCTGGGAGTCGCGAAAAAAGAAAAGTCTGTTGAGATGGTGATTACATCTAATACTTTTTAATGGAAGTATCCGAAGAGCCCCCATATAATTTTCAGAAAAAAAAATTATTAAAAGGTCATCTAATGTAACAGAGAAGCAAGTTGAAGATATTAAGCTGGATTACGCAATATCAATTTCAATTGATGAGTCATGGGATTCTAATGACACTACACGATAATTACACTTCGGGCGATATATGTCAGCACAAGTTCCCAAAGAATACCTGGTTCTGCTGTTGCTTAAGAGCCAAACATTTGGAAAAGATGTTGCTAGTGCTGTAAAACATATTTGCTACACACCGGAACCAATTTAAATGAAATAATTTCCATTTCTACTGTTGGAGGCAAAAATACAACAGCCAATAAATAAATGAAATGACAGAATTTTAAAGGAAACAAATGAAATTCTTCATTGCATAATATATGATGATCTGCAATGAGACTATATATTTCTTTAAGAAATGGTAAAAATAATAAATTTAGTATAGACGTAATAAACAGAGTCTTGGCCAAACCACTTTATCATCGCCATTTTAAGGTAATCTTATACGAAATGTATAGAAAGTATATATATTTATTTCTGCTCTATTAGGTTCACTGTTTTCGTAGAGGAACTGTTCTTAAGCGCTTTACTTAATGTATAAGAAATAATTTTTTTTTCATAAGGCAAAAAAATCATAATGTATCAGGAATTGATAGAAAAAATTTGTTCAAGAATTTCTATTTCACAGTTGACATTACTTCACATCGTATTGCTTCCCATATAGTGTTAGAAGAAAAAGAAATGTTGTATATACATTATTGAAAGTAGTTGAGTGCTTCGAAAATAAACATCAAGGTCTCGCTTAATATACAGAAAAATGTTACATTAGTTTACTTAAAGCATATAAAATAGTATTCCAACGAAAATCAGCGTTTATTTTGATACTAATTACTTCCGAATGGAATAAGACAAAAAACCTGTTTCGGTGAATGATTTCAAGAATCCAAAGTAAATAAAACTACACTTTCCTAGGTAATAAACTAAGTAAAAGCCTTTGAACTCAACTTGGCACTGTTTGGCACAGTTGCTACTTCTCTTCAGGCTCAACTAATCGATTTAAAAAACAAGGAACTGGGGAGCAACCCATTCATAAATGCAATATTTCTTTTACAAAAACTCGAAATAGAAGAAATTTAATTTAATTCCTCCGTACACAAGGACAACTATGAAACAACTGCCTGAAATAGAAATAATTATATTTGATAAATGGAATAACTTGCCTCTTATGAAACAAAGACGCGATACAAAAACTAACTTTTGCTATTATCATAAATTTTGCAACTACATATACACGCCAACAAACATTTTCTAATATAAATCAAATCAAAAGTAAGTTGAGAAATAACTTAAAAAGCGATAATTTATATTCATATAAAAAATTGGAAATAATTAGCTTCATGCCAGACATAACAAAGCTTTCTGAAACGATGCGAGGTCTCTGTTCTAACTCAGTTTCATTTTCTTTTGCCCCAAGAATCCTTACATTCTTAAATATACAAACATGGGAATACCCAACATCTTGACATGAGATTCTAAATAAAAGGTGCTTAAAACTGAGTGGCTTGCTACAAGAACAATTAATGTCAATTTTATTTGAAAATGAAATAGATTACACACATATATATGTATGTATGTATGTATATATATTAGTTATATATATATATATATATATAACTAATGAAGCTCATAACATTTACATGCTGGAACAACTAATGTAAGTTTAATGTGAAAATTAGATAATTTACTTATTGGGTTATTAATTTCATAACGTTTTCATAACAAGAACAATAAAGGTCGGTTTTTAATATAAATTAAATATGAAGTTCCAGAATAAAGTACTTGTTTTCAATATTATTTGGTAATAGAGCTCCACGAAACTTGGAAGTCACATTTCTAACATTACAATATTTTGGCATTGGATGTTTCCTGCATTAATTCACCAAAATAAAAATATATTTGATGTTTCATAGTTTTTAAATGAATAGAAAATATTGCTTTGAATAATACTGTATTTAAATAAAATTAAGAATATTAATTTAATAAAGGCATTATGAATCATGACAACTACCAAGCTTTCTTTCAATTGACCTATGAATACACATAAATGGTTCACTGACATCTTCATTGTCAGGTTTCCTTAATAATTTGGCTGTTCTTTCTCGAAAATCTACTGATCTCTTGTCTTTTACATGAAATTTCAATGTCGTTAGCATAAAGATTTGAACGCGTAGTCTCTGGACTGTAGACGAGGGTGTTATATCCATATCATTGGTGCTTGTGAGCTTCATGACATTGATTTCCTATTGAAACACAGCGTCCAGTGATTTAAGAATTCTGCGATAGAGATCTTGCCCACGAGCGTGACATGGGTCCAGCATAGATGAGGATTGTGGATTTCTTCGGAGGTTGGACATAGTTATTATAGCTGTTTACTTTCATTACATTTTGTTTACTTTCAGTATCACGTCAATATTTTGATTTGCTCTGAAAATATTGCTGGAATTATGAAAACAGATAAAACATGTATATTGGAACAGTCTATTGCGTTGGTGTCTAGGTTTGAGGATTTGTAGATGTTTGACGTCTTCGAAGTTTGATATTTTTTTCTTATGTAGTTCAGATCTCCCGTAGTCTATCCCATCTTGTGAAATTTTAAGAAAATGCAAATCGAAAACCGTGTCCTGATTGCATGATTTTTTAATTCTGCAAATTTGAAAGTTTGCATTCGATCGTTGATTTCATGGAGTTTATTTTCCCAGTGACTGGATATAAGTTGTATCAGGGACTTTTATGAGGTTCTTTTCTTCAGACGACAACATTGTCTTTAGAAGATGGTTTCTGCCAGGTTCCTGAACGATGAATGAAGACGCCCGGAGTCCACTAGATCCGGGACTGAATGGATAGCGATGGGACTGGATGATACCTCAAGATTATTTAGGACATATTCGCAGTGAAGGGAAGATATTTTCTTCAACGGTCTCATTTCCTACTAAGATTTCGCTCCTTAGTTTTTCACATTGCATCAGATGGTTGAACAGGTGGAATTTCAATATATTGATGGAGATTTAAAGTTTAGTCACGTCATTGACCTTGAGATAGGATCAGTGATGCGTTCAGGTGGCTGTTCGGTAGAGTCTCCACGTTGATTCCTGGTCAGTGATGTTTCAGTTGTTGGTTCGAGAAACTTTGAAGATAGTTCAGCGCTCTCTGCAATACAAATTGGAGAAGGTTTAACTGATTTTTCAATAACTGTACGAATAGCCTGGCTTATAAAATAAATTATGAGTGGTTACCCTCTGCTAAGAATACATGTTTTTATATATCACTGAGGAATATTTCACAATACTGCTCTGGGAATGTAAAGAGTTTTATGCAAGGGGTTTGAACTCAAAAGGAAAAGTAGATAACAATTTAATAGATTTTTATATAAATATTCAATGTTGCCGTCACGGGGTCTTAGGTTCCGCAACTCTCAATCTGTCGACAGGCTTTGTACATCAGTACCATCGGTGAGCTTTATGGCAATATGTAAGTAAGGATCTTTTAAATAAAAATGGAACTTTTAATGGAATTGCAAAGTTTTTGATAATGATAGATTGTTTTATGAACGAAATAACTAATAATAAAGAACATAATGATTATACGCATTTGCTTTTCAGATTGATTCAATCAATTATACAATCCAATAGAGGATGAGTACCTTAGGCTACGAATTTCGTTTATTGGCGGGAAAAACATTTTTCAATGGTTCATTAAAGTCTGTGCATTATCATCCTTTTATATATCTTATTTATAATCCTTGAATCAACCAAAGATATGGTAGTCTCAAGGTGAGAATTTAGGTATATCTGGGAGATGCTTCAGGAAATCCTGTAGAAATCTCTTGAAGAAATATTTTTATTCACAAGAGGGTATTCATTTAAACACCATGCGAAGTTGAAGATTCTTGATTATTGCTTAAAGAGCTTGTGTATAGTGAAGCAGGCTACGGTGCCATTATCCTTCATGCAAAAGTGTATGAACAGTTCCTTTCGTTGACAGATAGTGCTGCTTCTATCTTGGCATGGGTTTCACCGAGTGATTCTCACCAGATCGACTACTTCAGGAATTCTTTTTTACATAATGACTCTGAATGCTTGACTTAGGAAGGCTTATGTACGTACTCGTTCGTCCCTTTTGAATGTTAGGAGGCATCCTTGATCTGGCCAGTAGGAGATAACTTGCTTTTCCATTGTCACAGAAACAACTGACTCATTCAGAAGATACCGTCATTTTTCTTTTACTCTGAGTTCCGTCTTACATGCATATATATGCAGTTTTCATAAGTCTGCAGTAATTAAGCATAGTTATATATAGAAATGTACTATATTTACCGTTATTACTTTGAAGCTTTGTTTAATGCTAGAGATTTAGATGATTTAATTCAGTTTATTTTGCTTTATTATGAAGAAATTAAAATTAATAGTTCTATACCTCATGAAATAATTTTAATTCCTCATTTACTTTATAATCAAAGAAACTTATATTAATTTTAATGGTAAAGACTATAAGCAAATTAAAATTATATACCAAGGGCGTCCAACTAGTATTAGCATAGTTAATATTTATTTATATTTCTTTAAATAAAAATATTCAGATATATTGACCTTATAGATTTGCAAGTTAATATCAATAAAATATAATTAAGATTTATCTTTTTATCTATCATATTTGATTTTGATTAAAATGAATGTGAATTTTCTCATGAAACCAATTTCTTGTATGTTGTTTCAAAAATTATTAATAATGTTATTATCAGTACAATTTATGACAAGAATGATAATATTGTTTCCATATTAATAAAATATATTCTGATACTAATTTAAGTTTAAATCATTTTAGAAACATATTATTTAACTATTTTCTGAGAAATATTAATTTTGTTACTTTTTGTATCCATTTTAAGAATAATTTAAATAATATTTAATATGCAACTGAAGGACACACACACACACACACACACATATATATATATATATATATATTGTCATGTAATCAAAAGAGGTGATTCAAAAAAGAAGCATGAAAGGAAGATATATAAATCAACTTTAGCTAACTAAAACTAGGGAAATTTAAAGATAAATAACTCACACATTGTCCTAGTGTGATAAATCAATGACGTAAGCAACTGAATTAAAAAATTCGCAGCCTTATGTGTCTAGAAAGCGGCATGAAAGGGAAAAGGAAAATATCAACAAAAATTTAAAACTTATAATTTACTGATATATATTAAGTGTATGGCCATGGATATTAATCTTATGCATGTGATTTTGAGTGATTTAAGTGTTTTCAAGATGGCCGAGATGATATTGGCAACAATTCACTCCTAGTTTTCACTTTCATGTCAAAAACGGATGAAAATATCGAAACAACCAGTAATCTGGTTCGATCTGTACATCGTTTAAGTATTCGTGTGATTCCTGAGACAATCAGAGTTGATAAAGAATACGTACGGTAAATTTTTCCACCAAGACAATGCATCGGCTTATTCCAAATCGTCTGTCAAGAGGTTTCTAGCCAAGTACAGCATTCCAGTGTTAGACCATCGGGCCTTATTCCCCTGATCTTCTGCCACGCAACTTCTATTTGTTTCCTAAAGTGAAATCTATATTAAGAAGAACAGGTGTTTAGTCTGGTAAAGCTGTGAATGTGAAAGCGACAAGCATCCTGAAGGAGCTGACAGAAGAAGACTTCCAGTACTATTTGGAACAATGGAAGATTCGCATTGAGTACTATAGAGATAGAGGAGGGGTGTATATTGGAGGGTGATAATAAGTAAAAATGTATATGTTTGTGTGTGTTTTCATTTTAAAAAGAATACATTTTGCGTTTATATGCTAATGATGATAGAAGCAAAAGTAACATTGGTCTTTGCATCTTCATTCACCGATATATACACCACGACATCATGCATTTATCGCTCAATCATTTATTTGTATTATTACAAATCAAATGAGACATGTATATATAAGTAACGTGAAGTATAGGTATTAAACTATTGAAATTTAGATTTACATGTTTTGTGAACTATCAAAATTTTTAATGTTCTTAACTTCAATGGGTTTTTTCTTTGCCAGAATGTCTGTTTGAAATATATATACATCATACTTTAAGAAATGAATTAGAGTTAAATAAACAAAATATTTCATACTTCTGTAAAATTGAACTTCTGGTTTTTTGTACAAACCGTATTTCTCAGTAACGATTATGATGAAGCACATCCTGAATCTGAAACATTCTTAGTAAGAAATCATATCTTAGATATTTTCAGCCAAAATATAAATATGAATTTATTAATAATTCTTAGTATTCTAAGGTTAATTGACTGTATCTTTGGACGCGAGCCTCTTTTTTCTTTACTAGAAATAGTTTGAAATTAGTCCTGAGTTTTTGCTTAGAATTTCTGATATCAGCAAATTGGCCTATTTCATCATATTAATATATCACAGATGCTGAAAATAATTATTAAGAATATATAAATTGGTATGTTTTATTTTGTTATAAAAGTAAATTTAAATCAACCGGAAGATTTGAAGTGAAAGTGCTGAAAAATAGCTACAGTTTCATTCTGAACTTACATTTGAATTACATAGAAATTTTTTTTGATAAATATCCCATTATATACATTTTACATATCAAGAATAGAAGCTCTTAGATTCCTCAAAGACACATATTGTAACATATGCAAGCGTGAAGCTTAATCTAATAAAGATAAATGTGTTTTTAGTTGGACATAAGTTATATATATAACAAAAGTATTTTCATGAAAATTTGATTTGATAATAAAATTTAATATTTTTATGAAGTATTCCGTTTATAACAAAAGATTAAAATCCAAATTTCCTGTTTTAAGAATAAGTGCTAACCGTATTGTATTTGCTTTCGTCTATTTACTGATGCATATTAAAAGATGTCGATGCAATGATATATGCAAAGTAAAGAGGAAATGTATAATTTACTGTAAAAGATAATTTACATTTTACTATGTGTTCCATAGTATATGAAATATTTTTTTTCCAAAATTTGTGAAACAATTTTATTTTCAGAATTTCTAGAAAACTAATCTCAGACTAACCGAATAAGTTCTTGTAGCGATTTTTTTTTAAATTGAGATAGTTTCGTAATAAGTTATACGAGTATAGAGAGGTAAGTTTATAAAATAGGTTTAAACTGGATGTAAACGGGATTATTAAACAACTCATAGAGAATAAAGCGAAATCCTAATTCGAGAAACTAACTTTAATGTTTTAAGTCGTAGCACTACAAGTATGATGCTGATTTGCATCTTAACCCTTTCAGAATATAGGGAACTTTCAAATATCAATCTCTCATTATTCAAAAGCACCGTTACATAAACAAAACTTCCAAAAAGATTCCTTAAATTTTGTACATTTAAGTAAGAAAGTGAATAAGAGCTGGGAGAGTAATGAAACCAGTAAGATATTTTAAAATCACTTATAAACTGAAGAAATTAAATATAATAATATGAACCTCAAAATAGTCTCAGAAACGTGTTTGAATGTCTATGGACTTTAAGAAACAAACAACAATAATCTACAATATTTGTGTAGCTATCAACGTTTACTTACTTCCAGTAAGAAATCATTGTAAGGTAAAAGCTTTCTTCCCCAAAGCAAAAATGAAATTTCCATAAATGTTTACATGGTTGTAGTATAATTAAATGTTTAATTAATAATTTAATTCTGAAGTAATAAATATATTCATTATTCTAAATTTGTTTATTAATTTAATGGTATATGTTTTTATTCCAACTTTTGTTATTTATTTGTTGAGAAAATAATATTAGCGAGTATCTCAAAAAATCAGATTGCTTTCACAATTAATTTTTAATGATTTAAAATTGCACTTTTATTACAATTAACTATTACAGTACCAAAAGAATTATGTATATAATTTAATTTATAGGGAAAATGATAATATCAATATAAAATTGCAATATTTGTATTATATTCAAAGCTTACTCTCTGTACATATAGATATAATTGATAAAATTACACTATTAATTAATTACTTTGATATCAAATGTCCTTTGCTGAGAATATTGAATGATTTAAGTTAATAAAATAACTGCAGAAGAATTATTGAATGAATAGCCAGTAAAATGCTTTAATAAAATTAAATAACTTAAGAGATAATTCAGCAAAATGATTGTAAAACATTATTAGTCACTCAAGGGGCTTATGTGTTTTCATCAATGACAAAATGATGATCGTTTTTAAAAATGTAAGTTTTTCTGAGTATTTTTTGGCATTTCATATTAAATTAAAGAATAAATGAGTCAGTCACATTTCCTAATCATTGCAATTTTATCATCTGATTTAATTCTTATATTTAAATGAATAATTTAATAATATTTTTCTTTTTAAATTTAAGACCTTTGGTGGCTAAATTAGTTCTCTGCAAAGCTGTACATGGAATATTTTTTATTAATTTTCATAGTGAAGCAAATCTTATCGTATAGTTTCTGAATATTTAGAATAGTTTATTGGTACGATTGTTGTTTTCTTAATATAGCAAATACATTTTCTTTGCCAAAATATTTTTAGCAGTTCTATGTAAATATTAAATAGAGTAGACGATACAGCGTGAAATAAAAATTTACGTGTGTTAGATATCTGAAATTAAACGATTATAAGGATTTTAAAATATCTAGATTCACATAAAAAGAAGATAATGATTTTAACAGCACTAAACAAATTTAGAGAGAGAGAGAGAGAGGATATGGCATAACATGCTTTTGACTTATTGAAACAAATGAAGTTTATTTCTATTTTGTAAATATCCGTAAATTAAAAGTCAATTCAGTCATAAAATTCATTCAACCTCCTTGATTAGTCTAGAGACCATTTCTCAATACTCCTCTGTATTTGCTTAAAGACTACCAATTTCAAACACCTGATCGTTAGTTTACGTTCCCTTGTATATTATGTCTTATGTAATGCCTATACTCTTTCATTGATTAATTTTACTGGATTGATTTAAAAAAAAACATTCCTTAATAAGACTTTATTTATATTTAGAAACATTTTAAAACATAAATAAAGTCTTTATTAAATAAATTTTAAAAACTAGAATATAGATTATTGGTCGTTTCATTTAAGAATATATTTTGTTTAATTCACGAATCAGCTTTTTTGTAACACTACACTTGAGTATTACATTAAATTAAATGTAAAAACAAAAAAAAAACTTTTTAAACCTGGAAGTTAATTAGTATTCTAAAACACTACTACTTTTCTGTTCAATGAGATACTTATTTTTTTCTTCAAATATAAATGAAATACGTTTATTTAATTCCCGTTTATTTTTGCACTATTTAAAATTATTTGATACTTTCTTATCATGAAATCTCCTATCATGTATTTTACTGAAAAGAATTTTATAGAAACTGGAATAGAAAAACTTTTCTCACTTTATTTTAGTATAAAAATATTATTAAAAATTCTAGAGAAGTTGAATCAAGCAAGAAAAATTACATTTTTGTACGTTTATTTAGTCCTTTTATGATTTTTTTGTAAATATAACTAATTGAAAAAGAATTAATGTATCATGTTATTAAATCTAGAATTTAAAATAAAAAAAGTCTTTTATTCCTTTCACATTACCTTAGAAGACAACAATACCCTGAAAATGACCAGAATATCAAAAAAAGACTTCATTATCTTATTTTACTTGTCTTACCTTACTAAATATAGTGCAAAATTTTATAGTTTTAGTTACAATGTTTAGCTAGTTATTTAATTTTCTTTAACAATGTGTGCTAATGCTTTTTTGCATTCAAAATAAAGTTTAAAAGTTTGATGGTGGTTTTATTATAACAGGTTAGAAATTCTTTTTATAGAATAATTATTCCGATAAATAGGTTTTTTTTTATATTTTTACAATTCTACAAAATTATATTTAGCTGCTGTTTTACTGATTTTTGTTGTGTCTCTGAGCAAAATGTTTGTAGAACTATAAATAAATCTTATACAAATGAATTCCTGATCATATTTACAGAAATGTTATGTCTCCGCAGTAACCAACAGCTATGATTAAGTCCATCCAAAGAGTTTTCAATTATTTAATTGTTTTTCATCGTATGGAATAATTAAAGTTGAAGTTGTTCCTTTTGAAAACAATGGACAAGAAAAGATTGTATAATCAATTTAATTAACAGACTGTTCGTTTTAAATTTTATTTTCAGGAACTCATGAAAAAAATATGGCAGACACAATGATATTTCTTCCAGGACATTTGAGAATTCTTCAAAATTACTAGGTTCGTTGTCAATAGTCCAAATATATCTTCTAGTGTAATGATAAAAATGATAAAACTCTTAATTGATAGCTTAAAACAATATCCTAAGGAAAAGGTGCATTGAAAATAAAGAAAAATATTATAAAATATTTTTTTTTTTTCATTTTCTTATCAATAAGTATTTTCTTAGTATTTAGTGAATGACAAGAAAATCAGCTAAAAAACCTTTGTAAATGAAAGAGTCTATAGAATTAAGGGTAATTTCAATTCCATCGTAGCAATTAATTTAAAAATTTTGTAATTTTCTAAAAAAAAATATGATACTGCTTTTCAACGTGCTTTTTAATTTGTTTTAAGATTGACTTAAAATATATCCATCGAGAGGATTTTAATTTCCTTTGAACACGCATGTAAATTAAAACTAATGAAGATGTATTACAATTTTATTTAACACTAGTTAAATATAAGAATTAAAACATCATATTAATTATTACTGTGGTTGGTAAATTAATGTAACACCAATATTTCTTCAACTAAGTGAAACCGAAATGGTCTTAATGCAACTTTATATCTTTGATATTAAGTATCTGTTTTCAAAATGTAAATGTCAGTGTTTCAGATCACATTTTGCTATAAGAAATGGTAATCTTATTAATAGTTTTATGATGATTATAGAAATATAGAATATAAATTAGAATTGATTTTACATAAATTTAGAACACCAATTAGTATGTTTTACCATTCTATTTTCAATTTAAATGTTTTTTTCCTATTTCACTGACATAAAGAAATGATTAAAATTGGAACTAAATTGTTAACACATTTCCCGAACAGAATATATTTAAAATAAATATTTAACACTTTCCATCACGAACTATAGCCCCAGACTCCATTCATTACTATTCAAACAAATTTTATAAAAAAACATTTTGATCTCAAGAGGTTATAGATTTATCTATATTCATATAGGAATTGAGACAAGGAAATTGAATTTCATCTTTGGCATAGAACTTATAACAGTTGATAAGTTTTTATTTTACGAATTTAAGGGATCTTTAGTTAAGACATTTTCACTTGGGAAAAAGTCTAGACAATAAGCAAAAGGAAAATAGGGTGTGATTATCTTTTTTTTCACAAACATTTCAAAGCGTGAGACATGCTAAAAATGATCAAAAGTTTTTGATTTTTATTCCCTGCATTTAGTTATTACGCTCTGTTATAACTTGCTAATTTTTTTTGTTACTGGTATATTTTGTGTTGAATGTGTAAGGATAATGTTTATTTCCTTAAGAAAGATCGGAGATAATCTTTTTCAAAACCATTCAAAAGCATATTTGTCATCTCGCAAGTATAAATTTTTCTAAAATAATTTTTCAGAATTATATGCTTACATTAAAAGAATATAATTTAAAATTTAAGTATATGCACTTAAGAAGACATTACATATCTTCTTTTGATCATTTACTATTAATATAGAAATAATTTAATCATTTTCTAAATTGCTTATCATTATAAATAATATTTTTAATTGGCTACCTTTTTTAATAAAACATGTTTCTTTACGTCTAAGATAAATGAAAAATTAAGAAAGGATGACTATATATTAGAAAAAGATGTATATCTATTATAAATCTCAATTTGTTTTGTTAGGTATATATTTTAAGATGATTACAAAGAGCTTATGTTTGTTTCCTTACAAAAGAACTGAAAAAATCTTTTTTCCAAGAGTGTTTAATGACACCTTTCGATTTATTCTTAATTCAAAGTTTCAATACAAAATATTTCTCATCTCCGCAATGTACATAAAATTTAATGACAGTTTCGTCTAAATGGGTTTTTTCAAATATCCTTTCAAAACTATTCTACTAATATAGATATGATTTAATCTATTTACAAAAATCAAGAGAGTATAGCTAGATGTTTGAGAAATATGATACTTTAGATTGCATTTGACATGTTCATTCAATAAATATTTACTAATAAAAAAGTAAGAATATAAGCAATTTCTTGTTTTGTGCAGAGCCAGGTTATATATATATATTAAATAATCAGTGTATCATTATCGTAATCAATATATTAAACGATAATTTTAAAGTAAAATATTTAAGGTATTTATGTGTGAACAATAATAGATGTACTACCATTACGGTGAATATATTTAAGAAATAATACTGAAAAACTAAATGGAATTTATTAAAATAAGCCCTAAACGTAGGTGTTTTCAATCAGGTCTTTATTTAAAATAAAATCCTGAAAGAAAGGGTTTTTTCTAGTGCCTCTGCTACTGAGAGGAATAGTTCTAAGTTTTTTTTCCAATATTTGCGTTTACGTCCACAGTTTTTTTTCCTCAAAGAATCAACATTAGCTGAAGATTAAACTTGACATTCTTTTCGGAACTACGCATCGAAATACTTGATATGATCATTCTGTTGCACTTACAGTTTAACTTTACAGTCATAACTCGATTTATACTTGGAAACTTTCTCAACTTCATTTAATTTTTGAATTGGTTCATATTCAAATGAAATAAAACATTTTATTTCGATCAGCGGTTGAAATTAGAAAAAAATAGTTGTAATTCTTATCATTAGATTTTTAAAATTGAAAGATGTGACAAACAAATTACAGACGACACGAAACATTGAATTTTCGTTGAAGGCTTCGCAGTTTTACACTGCAACTTAACATACAGCTGCATTCGCCAGTAATTCAAGTTGACATATTATTTAGCAACTACTGTGAGACAGAGCTGGTCTGTGTTTTTTAACTGAAAAACTTCGGGCCTCATTTGTATCTTAATACATATTATAACTCGTGTAATAGGATTTTTAAATTTGTAACACCCTTCCTTCACTACTCAGCATTTGTGGTAAGATCTCAATCTAATATATGAGTCAAAAAGCACTAAAATGCAATTGAAGATAAACAAGATCAAAGAAAAAAATATTATGTTCCCTCCTAATAATCAACCTCGTGAAAATTTTGGAAAATTTCTTTATTACTTTTAATTAAAGGCCCCATATTTTAGATTTCAAAAATGATTTGCATTTGTTCCTATGATAATTAGTTAATGCATTAATTTTGGAATATAATATTTTAAGAAACATTAAAATTGTTATTTACATTTTCTGGAAAACTGCAATATAATTTTATTTCATTACGAAAAATCTAATTTCTCAAAACGTTTTTCATATATTGAATTGAAATTTTACCACAATGTTCTGTGCATCACTAAAGATTATGTGAATTTCAAACATAGCATTTAAGTATATAAGTATTTACTCTGGATCTATTTTTTCACAAAAAAAATATATCACTTTGTTAAGTGATCTATAACACATGGATCAATAAGTCCCGAGACTGTGCGGTCGTTTTTTTGCGATTTCCTCCTTCAAACGCACCAGCAAGTCAATATAATAATCACTGTTGATCGATTTACCTTTTTCGAGGTAGTCAATGAAAATCACGCCATGCGTATCCCAAAAAACTGACACCATGACTTTGCCAGCTAACTGCTGCGTTTTCGGACGGCTTTCGCCAGCTGTGCGCCACTCAGATGACTGCCGCTTCGACTCTGGAGTGTAATGATGTATCCATGTTTCGTCCATGGTCACGTAACGACGCAAGAAATCTTTTTTGTTGCGAGTAAATAGCGATAAACAGCTTTCTGAATCATCGACTCGTTGCTGTTTTTGTTCCATCGAAACAACCGCAGCACCACTTGGAAAAACCTTTTTCATGCTCAATTTTTCATGAGATGGAAATACGTTCCATATGATATCTGTGTCATCCTAGCAATCTCAGGAGCTTCACTTTCGATCTTTCATATTTTGTACACTCACTCCACATTTTCCGGTGTAACGGCTTCCCGCAGGTCCTACCCTGAGGTTCCCGTCATTTGTGTAATCGCACTCGTTTAAACTCGGCAAACCACCGACAAATCATTTGCTTTTGATGGACAAAGTCGGTAACATTTTTCAATCCATTGTTTCGCTGCACGGTGTTTTTGCCCATTAAAGAACAATGTTTTATCAGCTTGAGAAACTCAGTTTTTTCCATTTTTTAAACAAATCTACAAAACGACTTTATTCCAACTCAGGCTGTTCACAGTCCACGTCGATTAAGATTTTGTACGTTTCAAATGCAAGGATTAGTACTCTAGAAGACGTGAGTTACTGGTTTCTCGAGCAATCTCTTGGGTTGTCTCAGACTTATTGGTCCATGGTTATATATATATATATATATATATATATATATATATATATATATATATATTTATATATGTATATATATATATATATATATATATATATATATATATTTCTTTATTTTTCTATATATATATATATATATATATATATATACTATATAGACAACACATATATATATATATATATATATATATATATATATATATATATTATAATTTTAAATGAAATAATGTGGATAAATACACAAACCAAAATATCAAGAAATTAAAATATGTATAAAATTTGAAATTTTTTTAAGATGTTAATAATTTTAAAAATATTACAATTCGGTCGTATAACATGAAATGTCGAAGTATTGGGAGAAATTCACACCAATTCTCGAAGTATTCACACCAAATTGCTTCAACTTTAAAAGTGAGGGGATTTTGGTGGACATAAAGTCTGCAAAAGACTTTTTAATTTCCATGAAATGACAATTTTTTTTTTTTTTTGAAAATACGTATAGTGAATACGAATTCATCGTAGATGAAATAAATAGTACTCCGTTACTGACACATCAGGCTAATATCAAGGATATAGCAGATTCTCGTACCATAAATCATTAAGCTTTTACATAACCATTTGTGCCACATGGCACTGTGCTTTATTATAGAGAAAAATAGTTATATGTACATTTAATCTATTTGAGCAAGCTCTCTAAATATTTCATCAATGTCCCGGTAATATAATTCTGCAATTATTGTTTCTTCAGGCCTTAGAAGTGAATAATGGAAGATACATCCAGCACATACTATAAAGTCACCATAACATTTTGGTGAGCTTCGTAGTGTATCTTGCACTTTCACCACGATTGTTTTAATGTATGTAACACTTTCTATTATGATAGGTTATACACTCACATTAACAGCTATTATTCTTCTCACAGAAGGTGTGTTCAGCTCTTCCTCAAATAAAGAGAACATCAAATTTCGAAACTTCGTTACATTGCTAATAGCCTAATTCGCGTAGAATCTATTTATTGAACTTTTTTTTTATTATTTTCCATGTTCTAGAAATAGTTACCATTGATAAAACTGTAACTTTTAAGCAAAAACCTAATCATATCAGGAATCCGTTTTGGAATGATAATAATTCCAACATTACAATTCCTAATTTTTCATTTCATATTACACATATTAATATTAGTAGTATTTGTGTTCAATTAACGTATACCTGAAAAAAAGTTTTAATTACTTATTCTGCATGTGTTACTCATTAAAAAATGAAATACAACTTAAAATTTTAAAATACATCTTAAAAATACGATGCATAGTTCTTTTAAATGAACATTAATTATAAAACTGTAAATTTTGAAATTTCTTTATGATTTAAACTAATTATACAATTAGCTCAAAAAAGGTATCCTATTAAGTTTAAAATTGTATATATATTTGCAAAACACCTAAAATTTAAGAGAGAGAGAGAGAGTACACTAAAATCAATTACTTTTTTTTCATCGCTTTTGAAGGGTTATTACTTAAATAAGATTATATTGCCAGAAGATTATTTCCCTTATCTTAACTCCCCATTACCGTTCAAGCACAAGAGTCATTAATGAGCACAGTTATTAATGAAATCAAACCATGCAGGAACTCAACTTGAGTTAATTTGAATATCAAATTAATATTAATATAACATGTTTATTATTATATTTATATGTATATCTTAATCCATATACACATCTCTGAAACTAAATTAGTATTAAAAGTATTATTAAAATTTTTACTGGCTTTTACAAGGGATTGGCAGAGAAACGTTTGTCTCCCTCCCTTTGTTATAAGTTCACGCCTAAACAAAACAACATACCTAAACAAGAAATCCTAACAAAATTTAAATGTATTTAGTATGTTATTTTACTTAGATTTGTTTCTTGAGCTCATGCACAGGACCGAGTTATTTATTGTACAGTAAGTTTTTAGTTTTCAAGTAGATTTTGATTCTCGAGTTACTTAGTATAATTTTAGGTTAAATACAATATAAGCATGGATAATGAATAAAATAAATACAGTTCCGTCTTGTGAATTTTTTAAGGAAAAAAACAATTGCATCCCACATCCTCCTATTTCGGCGTCATGATGGCAGCGGTCGACCTAGTACCACAGCAGATCGGGAGGACAGAGTGAATGTCAGATCAGCTGTCACAGCGTTTGATTCATCGTTATCAACCATTAGACGTGCGGCTTGCACACGAGTGTCCACCATGACCTTTCACAAATGGCTCATAGAGCGAAACCTACGCTTGTACCGACCGCTACGCCACCTACCATTCACGCCTGCACACTATTGAGCCAGAATACAGTGGTGTTTAGTTCGATCAGATGGGAATGATGCTGACTGGGTACGTATAGAGTTTAGAGATGACTCCCGCTTCCAACTGTGTCCTGACGATCATCGAAGACGTTTCTAGAGACGTCCAGGAGAGCGTGCCGATCCTGCTTTCACTATTGCACGTCACACAGTCACTTAACCGGGGTTTATGGTCGATGGTGCAATTTCCTTTGATAGGCGGATCCAATTGGTCGTCATTAGAGGCACACATACAGCACAGTGGTACATCGATGACATTCTGAGAATTGTTTGGGTACAGTTCCTTTTGCAGTATCTTGTCCTTATTTTTCAGCTGGATATTCCATACCACTGTTTATGAACTGTCTTACAGCTCATCAAACACTTCCTTAACCAAGCAGGTATCTCTCTAATCGAGCATGCCTGGGATATGATGGGAAGGCGACTGAATTTGCCAGGGAATGTTGATGACCTAGCACGACAATTGGAGCAAATGTGGCAAGAAGTACCACTAAAGACTATTAGGGAACTTTATCGCTCTATGACACGTCGTGTAGCATCTTACATCCAGGCTAGATTTGGCTCAACACATTTATTGAGCTCATTAATTTGCAATTATGTCACTCTGAAATAAATAATACATTTTTTCTGAAATTTTAATCATTTTCTATTATGTACATAATTCTCCTGTCAACCACTTTTTTTTCCTATCGGATAACTCCTTCTTGGTCCCCACCTTTTTTTTTTTTTTTTTTTTTTTTTTTTGTTATGAGTGCATTTTAAAGGGAAATGTTCGTATGCATTACTTAAAAAAAAAAGTACATTTGAATAAGAAAACCTAATTTTTTCTAAACATTTGCATTAATAAACATGATTTTCATTGTTAATATTTAATTTAAAAACAATTATTGATAAAATTTATTAAAATATCTTACAACATTTATGCGATAAATAAACTATTTGATATTAGCCATCAATTTCCTTCAATTGTTTTTTCAATTACTCTTGATATTGTAGTTAAGATGCAGATAATAACGTCTTAACCTTATTAATTATTAGTGTTATCGTCAACATTATTAAAAACTCTTATAATACATAATAACATCTTATCGTCAACATTATTAAAAACTCTTATAATACATAATAACATTTTATCTTCAACATTATTCAGAATCTTATATTATATAATAACATCTTATTGTCAACATTATTAATAAATGATGCAAATGAGAAAATCTAACATTTTCTAAAGTTCCGTTTTAATAAGCTTGAGTTTATATAATTAATATTTGACTGCGACATAATTATTTATGAAATTTAATAAACCTTTGTCCAATTTTATATGATACATTGATAAGTTATTTTCATAGATCTTTTTTTTTTTTTTTTTTTTTTTTTCAGTTTTGCTCTGTATTGTAGCTACGATTCGAATATCATTATAATCATATGCATTGTTATTAACAAGTACACTACTTATGTACACTTAATCAAACTAACAAGAAAACATGAATCAGCACATTAGCCATCTACCAACAGTTATAAATAACAAAATGTTACTTGTAACATGAAACATATAAATGCCCGGTTCAATTTCCGATATTCTATCTCAGCCATTGCAGATACCAAAAGACAATCTGAAACAGCAAATCGATACCGAAAATCGAAAACAGTATTGCTGATTAGGGGGACAATCATCGCCATCGAAACCGAATCGGAAACCTTCCCTATTGCCATTCAGAGCTAATGGAATTTCAATTGAGCTATCCCTACCTTTTGTTGGAATTTCAATAGGATATTTCATCCTGATATTCTCACTCAGATATCCGATTGTTGTCCTGGACAAGGAATAATCCGTTTCAGGCATACCGATAATGTATTCAGGGTGGGAAATCGGAAATGAAGTAATTAAGAAGCATTAGTAAATACCTGGAATTTGATAGCTTCTTAACAACTTAAAGGAAACAGTGATGTTCAAATGAATGTCGGATATGAATACATTTCATAAAACAGGTATACACAAATCAATGAAACACGACTAAATTTGTCACTTAAATAAGTAATGTAACTACAATAATATGTAACGTTATTTAAAATTAATTGGAAATTATTGCTAATTTATAAGGTACCTAAGATACCTTCGACTAGGAAAAATTATTTTTTATTTAATACCAAGTCCATATCAAAATCCCTTTTTTTAAATGAAAAGTAATAAACGTCATATTTTAAAAATGACTAGTTTGTATCTTTGTGTATCTATTTGTATCCTCATTTACATATACAAGAATTGTATATGAGCTATTAATAAACAATAGTTGTATTTATATTTCATTAATTTACATTTAAGGAAATAAATAAAAAATGTCCTCCAAAAACTACTAAATGTCCTCCAGAATCTACAGTGTTCCTTCGGTAATCTAACAGATATCGTTCCATAGCAACTTCGGATTACTTGAAAATCTTTTAGAATAATGCAACTAAACAGAAACAGCCTTGCATTATTGCTTTAAATTAAATACAAATTCCCCATAAAAAGTGTTAAACGTATGTAATAAGTAAAGCTACATTTTATTATTTTGTGTTGATATCCTGCAATATTCTGCTAAAATAGAAGGCATCAAATAATTTTCGATGACAAGTCAGTCGGTGTAAGAACATTGGATTTTTGGCACACAGGAGTTTGAAGTGTTTTATTGTAGTGGAAGTACTGTAGTTATAAGCATAACTTTCTCTATACGCTTAACATAGTTAAAACTTCAAAAAAAGTTAAGAAATAGTGTTACATTTTCAATAATTGTACACTAACAGTGCGCAATGCTTAAAATGTATACACCTTTTTTTTAAAAAAAATTATATTTACAGTAAAGAAAACCATTCTTTTTATAATATATAAATTATTTGCATTATAGATTGATTGCGTGTTGAGATATGCGTATTCAAATAAAAAAAATTGAGTAAATTGCAAAAACAAACACTTTTCTGTACGGCGTGGCAAGTATGTTTAAAGTCTTAAAATTAAAATTTTTTGGATTATTTTTATCTAGATCTAATAATCAACAAATATATCGGTGAGTCTTTCTTTATATTTTAACAGCAAAATTTTAAAAAAATGCAAAAATTTAAATATTTTTTCATCTCAGTTATCTTACAGAATAAAAAAAAAATTTATTGCTGATAATTGGCCTTTAAAACTATTTTCTCTACTTTGTATGAAAATAATGTTTGATAACTACTTAATTTTTTTTATTTTGTTTCTCATGAAGAGAAAAATAAATATTGAAATTTTCAAAATGTATGAGTTAATTTCTGTGTTTTTGTTAATTAGAAGTTAGTTGATTTACAATGAAAACATAATGAAAATAAAAACCAGAAACATTCAAAGAGATTATAATATACCCGGTTAATTATTGGTTTAAATTTTCATTTCATTTTGTGGTAAGATGTTATAATTAGAAAATTAAGTAAATATTCTTTAAATTATAAATATATTGTGTTAGCAAAGAAACATTTGAATAATGCCATTTGTGAATTGAATAGTAATATAATGTCAATATCAATACTTAATTAGCATATTGTATTTTAGACACAATTACAAAATCTTTTACATCGCAAAACTTGCATTTAAGTTTTTTCTCAATTTCTTGTAATTATGATTCGAAAAGTATTTTATGCATTCAATTTTTTAGACTGTGTAACCCAACCGTTTCATTCGTTTCTCAGTCATTATTTGTAAGTTAAATATTCACGAAATGAAAGTTTATGTAATGGAAATTCACACTTTATAAAATTCATTCGATGAAACATTCAAATCTGAGTCCGATCCGCATATATATAATCAAGATATGAATGATCAAAATTACTCTCTTTCACTTGTCTTACTTACCTTTAACGTGCCAGCGTTCTAAATTAGGAGGAAAATCCAAATTCTCACTTACCAATCAACTCGGTTCGAATGAATTTGATCACAATATATGGTGATTCGAAAGTGCTGCTCAGCTGAAGAAAATATAAACTAAATGCAAATGGTCCTTAATCATGGTTTTTCTACTATTGATGCAATGTTATATTAACATCAAGCACCAATTACCGGTTACTCACTACAAACTCTAACAACTTACTCAATATTCAGTTTTCTCTTTTGGCGACTTAGCTACAATTTTGGAGATTTCAGCGTCAAAATGAAGGTTCTCGAAAAATTGAAATTTTGTCGTTAACTTTATTAGAACAAATGTTAGATATTTTTATACGTTTTTTCTGTGGCGTCACTCACATGGAACAGCTATAAACATTGAGAGATGCAAAGTCTGAGTGAATCTGCTGGGAATTGGCTAGAATATGTTAAGATGTGCTAGAAGTTGTCAGAGTCTTCACTTTGGAAGCGCAGAATATTATTTTAAAGATTTGTCTGTGGTATGAATTGATAAACTGATGAGCGAATCGTTATTGAAAGTAATATTACTAATACTGTTTTATACCTGTTTGTATTGCTGATCTATACAAATCTTGCATTTGCTCTTATTGTACCTCTTATCTGTAAAACTTTGATTAAGGCGTCTGAATACTGTGATTAAGGCGTCATTTACCATTATCCTTCATATTCGATTGATTTCACCTTACATTTACGGGATTGAGTTTTGTAACAATATATATTTCTTTCAGTCCCTTAACTGCACTTCTGAAATTAAATCTAATCTGCATGAAACTGATATCATTTGATTAGAAAAGTGTTTGAAATTTAAATATCAGGAAGTAATTCTATATGTTATTTAAAGGGAAAATTCACAAATATTAATTTGCTTGTGTTTAAACTTATAAGTTGAAATTTAGATTTATGAATTAAGTTAAATTTTAAGATGATAGATAAGACAGGTAACAGGAGTACGTCACAAAGTAAAAATTAAATTATTTTTCCTTTACGAAAATTTTTAATTTGACAAGTTTTATATGTAACGTCTTAATACAAATCATTTATTGAAAGAATCTTTCTAAAAATTTCTTTGAAAATTTGAATATAGTTCGTTGATTCAAATAATTTAATAAATTCCTTTATTGAGATATAAAGGGCATAATTAAACGCTATGAAAACAAAGAAATACATATTTCATAGGCAATACTCATCCAACTGTTCATTTTTTTATTCGTTATCTACACCCACGGCTTCTGAAACACGATACACTGATTTATCATCATCTATTTGGATAGAATGTATACACTAATTATACAGTTGTCTATTTGCTGATTATTTGTTCCTGGTTTTATACAATACTGGATGATTTTATGCATTTAATAACTTTTAAAATGTCTAATGTGCTATCGTAATGCTTTTATTTCAATGTATCTTAGATGACTCAATATAATGAATATTTTCATATTTTGTATTTTCTGTAAAATATTATAAATGGAAATTTTTTAAAATAGTTCCAATATGAGTTTAAATTCGATGTCTTTAATTACAAAATAACTTATAGCTGTTCAGATAGATGCTCTGAATTTGTTTGTAATTCACGATATCTCATAACTTCCATTTAAAAATAAAATTTCAAATTATATATCCTTGGAAAATAATATCTAATTGAAAACTGGCTAAAAGAAACATAATTTCAAAGTGATTATTTATAAATTAAATGTTATATTATAATATAAATGTATGTATTTGATGATCATGTGTACAAATTTGCTAAAAATGTAGAAATTTCTTAATGAAATGTCATATTTTATATCAAAATTTTCTTTAAATTCATTAACAACATTGATAAAGACTAAATGCGAAGATAATGTGTAAAAACCTTTTTTATTGAAGTCGAAGATATAAAATTGCTTGCAATATTTAATTATTATCGATAATATTAAAGAAAATTCCGATCCAATTTGTAATATTTCGTAAATGCAACTCTTAACTACATTATTTTTGATTCAATATTCTAACAATTTCAAAACTTGATTATGAAATTCTTATAAATCAGTATCAACACATTTATAATTTATAAGATTATTACTTCGTTTGAATTAGAAATGAATTTATATAAACTTTTTAATAACAGTTTTACACAATCATTATAACATAATCAGCTACATAATGATTTAAACTAATTTTTCCACTCATAATTTTCTAACAGAGTAATATAATACTCTAATTAAAATATTTTTAAAACTAATATCTATAAATATCTCTTAGAAGCAATCGCGATGCAAAATAAATTTTTACTTTTTTCAGTACCGACTTTATTTCCACTCTATAGATTAAAAACTTTCAACTAAAATTTTCAGTATATACAATAATGTTTTTTTTTTTTTTTTTTTTTTTTTTTTTTATTACCTACCTTGCTTTTGAATACTTTTTTCATCTATGCTTCAAAATGACTTCTTGACTAAAACCAATGAGAATAGCATCATCATTTTTTTTTCCTATTTTTCATCTCCTTCCCGGTTTCCCATAGAAACCATCCAATCAAAGACGCGGAATAGTTGAAGAAGGAAACACGAAGGAAGACATGGAAATAAACTCTCGTCTTCTGAATTACCTACTCCAGCAAAGAGAATTCGAAGATGAAGGCCCAGCAATAAATCGATGTCCCACTCCAAGGGTGAATCGGTAAAACCGTCTGTTTCGAAAAAGTACGAGAAAAGGAGTGCCAAGAAATCGACAAAAGTGCGGAACGTTTTCTCCAATAATCTTTCTGCTCAAGTTAATGTATTACATCTTTTTCACTCCTAAGATAATCATTTCTTTTGCCAATTCTGAAACCATAAAAAAGTAAGCACTTCTTATTAAAAGTGTTTGCTTTTTTTATTAAAAAATCTTTAAATGTCTGTCTTATTTAAATTTATTTCAAAGCTTACTCTATGGACATAAAATAAATCATTGGGTTACAATGTTTTAAAATTTTAGAAACATATAGTTTGCTCGGAAATGATTTTGTGTTTGAGATTTATAATAATTACACGTTTGCTGTATTCAAATTTGATTGATTGTTCATTAACGTCTCATTTAGGAGCCCCACGAGAACTATAGGTGACGGATCTCGTAATTTATACCGCGGTGGTCAAGTGACGGGGATAACATCTAAGGTGGCACTCTTTCCCCACACCACGCTTCTGGGAGGACTTAGAACATCTACTGATTTAATGTGCATCTGCATCAATACACGGGATGTCTTAAGTGGCATCGGGACAAGATGGACACAACACAGTCTACGAGTTTGCGAACAAAGCCCTTTGACAATCGTAGCCTTATTGTTTCATTTGGGAGATAGTGCTGGTTGTTATAATAGAAATAAATAAGTATTTTCAAAAACTAATTCACTGATCAAAGAAATTAAGCTAATAATCTTATAAAAGTTGGCTAGATTTATTTAAATTTCCTTTGAAGTTTACTAAGGAGGCATAAAATAAATAGTTAACTATATTTTGCAACTTTAACAAATAGTGTAGAATTTATTTTGTTTTTGAGTTTTTCTCATTTTTGTACGTTTATTACATTTTTGAGATGATACTGGCTTTTTGAACAGAAATATAATTTTTAAAAATAATTTATTGGTCTCAACTTACAAAAGAGAGCAACAAATAGATGAAATAGTATTTTTACCTTGTAAAATTTTGGTATATTGATTAATAGTTTCTATTTTTTTTATAAAAGTTAATTTGACTACTTAAAAAATTTTTAGATATAGTTGAAGAAGCATTCAGAGATAAATTTAAATTGATAAACTCGTTAAATTTGTATATATTGCCATAAAACATAAATAATCATATTTAGTCTGAAAATAAAAATAATAAATTGTTAATTCTTTATGTTAACACATGATTTTTTTTTTACTCCAGATATTTGATCTTGTATAAAAATAACTCCATGTTTTGCAATAATATTTTTTTTAGCAAAATCATAGGTAAATTTCTTAATACGGTTTCAACAATACTAATTTTGAATCAATACTTATCTGTTCTCTATATTTATAATATAAATTAAAATTTCAATATTTATTGCTAATTTGACGAATAAATAAAGAGTATAATTAATTTTATTCAAATGACAGCAATATTTATATATAAATGTCTAAGTCCAAATTGCATAAAGTCGCAATAGTAATTGATAGCGTTCCTCTTAAGGAAAAAAATTCTCAATTGTAGAACATCTGTCTCTCCTTTTACCTTTCTTTCTGATTAAGGATAAAGCACTAAGTTAAAAATGCTGCTTCTTTAAATTTTACATACTTTCATAAATAACGAGGATGCACATATGGTAGCTGAAAAAAAAAATAGTTCGAGTAAAAATAAATCGCTTACAAATGATATATATCTAAACAATAAGAGAGAACATCTCCATTTTCATTTTGAAAATTTATTTTCGAACCATGGAAACATGAAAATAGAAGCGCAAATTGAATATTTGTACAACATAATTTAAATACGAAGTTGAGTTAATGAAAATCGCAGATAAGTTAGAATTTTTTTGCTTGACTTCTGATTCCATATACTGAAATTATGATTATTTTCAAATATTTTGCTAAGGAAAATGTAATATTAAAACGTTTATGACTTAACAACATTCTTGAACATATGTTCCGTAACATATTTCAAAAGACGAATAAAACATTTTGCTCATTAATTTATTGACACATATTAAAAAATTCGCCATATATAGTAAAGCGATTCTTACTTTAATACCTAAAGAAAATTTATTATAACTACTTCTTTAATACCTAAAGAAAATTTAATATAACTACTCTATGCAAGCACCCACTTTGTTAATTAATGCAATTTAAGTATAGATTAAGTAATGTGTAATTTGATTAATGAACCGTAATGTCATCTAAAATTAAATTCCCTATAATTCAAGACGAAGCAATTAAAACTTTAATTATTAATGTAATAGGCAATTAAAAAACACACATTAAAAACACACTCAATTTTATAGTTACCAATTCTTAGAAAGTGAAACTCTAACGAACAAATAAGACACTGGTTGAAATTCCCTTCATAAAATTTTAAGAAAAATAAATTTAGTAATAAATTTCAAAATTACATTTTTGCCAAATAGAACAGCACACATCACAATATTTTACAATTAAAACTGTCTTAGATGCATGTTTTTTTACTTATTATTTTATTTGAGTGAAAGAAAATTACGCTTACAGCCTAAAAGTGTCAGGTATGGACTAGAAGTGAGTAATTTAGTACATACAAGAAAACAAAAGTTTACTTAATCTCAGCTTTAAGAAGTATTTTGATTCTACCTTTGTAAAAGCCTGACCAAATAGAAAAATTGTTTGCTTGCAATATTTTTAAGTTACCAATCGTACAAAATTTAACAATCGTACAATCTTCATTAATTTTATTATACATCTAAATGTCAGATATTGAGTTGCATAAAATTATAGTAAATATATCTGTATCATTAGCGTATGTTATTTTTAGAAATATATAAATTCCCTACATGTTTTAACTACCAAGTTTTGTGGAATGATTTTAAAATATTTATTAAAAGCTTTACTACATAAAATGTCTGTATTAAACGATATGAAATTTTAAATAAAATTAATTTTAAAAAAAATCTTTCATTATTCAGGTTTTCATTCTTTTAAAATACATAAGATTAAGAATAATAATAATAAAAAATTTAAGTCATTACTTTTATTTTTAATGTTCCGTCTCTGTCTGATTAAACGTAAATTTAATCAAATAAAAAAATTAAACTAAGAACAAAATTCATTTACGAATGAGTATTGTATAAGTAAAATACATTTCATTCAAATACGAATAAATTTTAAATCATTGAACCAATAAACTTCTATTGCAAGGAAAATTGCTTTGCAGCAGAGAAAAAAAAATAATTTACATTAGAAACAATTGATTACAATTCTTTAATTACTAAGCTATTTCTAATAAATAATTTAAAAAAAAAAAGAAAAGAAAGAAAGAAAAGTTCATTTATTATTGACATTTAGCTATCTTAGCTGATTATAAAAAAATTTCGATGATTTTTTTTAAAAATTATTATCTATCATATGTTTTTGTACTCTTGTGCACAATGCTATGATTCTGGCCACTCAAAACGCAATAGCAGGAATAAAGCATCCTAACAACTTGAAATTATCCTGGATATAGCACGGTAGGGGATGTAAATATAATTAGCAATTCTAAGCAGGGATATATCGTGGTTGTCTGTAGTACCACCAGCAAGGGCTATATTAAATGAGGATATATTTTGAAGCAACATATATGATTTTTATACCGGTTGTTTGCCTAACCAAAACTAGTCAGCCTCAAAAATTAATCCGAGCATCATTCTGACACATTTTTGAATTAGATTGAAGAGCGACTATAGCCTATACGAAACATGGATTATCCTTCTGAGAAATCATTGATCGTGTCAAATGTATTCAAGAAAAAGTGACACAAATCGCATTCGATGGATGCAGATGAGAAAGAGTAACCGATCGCATCAAATGCACCGTTCTCGTGGTGCAAGTGTGGATTTGATATTTCTGGTCCTGCAGGTTGTAAAATTTCGGATCTGCAGCTGTGTATTAAAAGCCGTAACATTTTGAAAGTCATCTTTAAATAAAGAAATAATGCAGCAAAGAGATCGTAAAACGTTTTTATTTATACTAATTTCCCTTATCAATATGATTTTTATTATTAACATCATTCATGTTTTGTAACATCAGGATACAATTTTTTAATATTGGTTTCCCCGTAAATTCTTAACCCTGGAATGTGAGTGTTTGTTAGTAAAATGTCTTCGAAACTTAAAGGAAAGATTTTTGAAAATTCTGACATCAATAATTTTTTTACATGTCAAATCTTACCATCACTATAAAAGTGGATATTTCACAACGGATTACAGAACACATTTTTTTTTGTATTTATTACGAAGTGGATGTAAATTTAATTAATAATACTACAACACTAAAATCTTATTAAAATGTATCACAATCCATTAATTTTTGATAAATAAATGTGCTCTTACCGTATTTCCTATTTAGTTAAATATTTTGAATAATCGTTTTATCAGGAAGAGTTGCATACCAATAACATCCAGTTTTAAAGTTAGAATATATTTAAATTTAAATACTCATAATGATCTAATAGTCGTTATCGTGTCCTGCAGACCTGAAGCATATTTTTTTTTTTTGTTTATTTTCAATGACTATCTGACTAAGCATGTTTAGTTAGGTCTGCATAACACGGGTTACATAATAAGACCATATTTTTTCGAAAAATATATCGAATTGTACAGAAATGATTTCAGTTTTCAGATCATAAAGTTTTATTTCAGCAATTATGCTCTCAACAATACAATAATTTGATTTTTACAAGTAATTAGTAACTTTGCAAATTACCTTTGCCTTTCAAACCACTAATGAATATTTTTTTAATATTAAAAATATTTAAATGAGAGTATATAGAGTATATAGAGTTATATAGAATTTTTCCAAAAATTAAATATACTATCGTTGTAATGAATACTAGCATCATATATTTCAAAGATTATATAAACGGAAATCCTTGCAAAACATAAATTTTAAGAAAAGATAAACCTATGCTATATAAACTTCATTGATCCAAGTCCTGTGAGTAAATGTCAACAAATCTTGACTTTATTCCAACTTTTTCGACTCATTCGTTTTAAGTAACTTAGAAATTGAATCAATCTTCTGAACTATTTTCATTTTGTCTACAGTCTAGACTTGCTCCCAAAGGCAGTTTCTTTGACAAATGGGGAATTCTATAAATGATTATGTACTAATAATGATTCTCAGATTTTTGTATCAATTATTCTATATGTAAATAAAAAAAGAAATTTTATTAAAAGGTCTTAAGTGCTTTTTATGGTTGATTTTATGAACTGGTTATGTTTACTACTTAGGTAGTTTCATACAGGACATAAGTAAAAATTTTCATGCAATTTTCTTTTCTCCTCCTTTTTCTTATCACTTAAGCAAACCATAGAAATAAAATTAATTAAGCAAAGAGAAAGTAAAACATTTTATTATTCATATATTAATTTTTTTTAACTTATACTATGTAGTCCGAATTTATATATTTTACACTACGTTAGCAGTACTGTAAAATTACGTTCAAGACAGAAAACTTCGAATTATTTTACTCAAAAAGAAATAGCAATTACTTAGAAAATTGTAACTCATCAATCAATTTAATGAAATTTGATTTACATAAGAAATTCTGTAGTAAAAATGTAAAAGAAATAATTTAAATATTATTACTGATTTCTTTTTGACTGGATGTGGAAGAATAGACCCAATATAGCTCTTGTATGTTGTAAGAGGCTAATAAAATGATTACCCAGTATCTGATGGTATAACCAGGCACCTTGCTCCTGAGAATCATATGAATGGGCTGGTAGTCCAGGTGGGCGGTTGGTTGTTGAGCCAGCAACCCCACTCCAGAAAAATTTCGTATTACAATTATCCAAAGAAGGAACTACCCGGTCATCTTAGGTAGGCATGGAATGGAATTCTGAGGAAAGCCAGGGACTGTCGCGCCAGTGAAGAAGAAGAGGCTTTCACCGAACTACTGTTAACAAGGGTGTTTGTATATTTTTGAAATATGTTTCTTACTTGATTTAATATGGTTATAACGGTTTAAACTAACGTTTGAAACTTTTATATCACGTTATTTGATTTGGGATCCTCTTCTTGTGAAATAATCATGATTTATGTAAATTAAAATTGAAATATTTTAGTATATAGAATTTACAAGATAGTATTTACAAGCAACGAAGAGTTTAGTATTAGAGTTGTAGTAGAAGAAGAAGAAGAAGGAAAAGAAAGATATATGGAAAAGCTTAAATTACGAGACTAAATGTGTACTTGTGCTCGTTTTAATTTGATTATATCTCCTAGTGGTCTAAGAATATCCATGTAAAACTCTTTGTTGACAGTTTAGCCTTGTTGAATAAGTATGTGGTTAATATTGTGCTCTGCAGAAGAAAAGGTGGTGATCTTAATCCGAAGATCGTCTTCAATGCATTTGTCACCTCATAAAATACGTTTATGCTACTATTACACTACTTTTGGTTCCCTTACATCCTTTTCTGTAAGTTTTCTTCAGCATCTGAATGATCTGAGATGGTAAGTTCTTCAACAAAACATATAATTTGATATTGAAACACTGCTCTAAAGGCGATTTTTCAAAACCCTGTTAATAAAATCAATACGTTATTATGAACAGATTGTAACTTTCGCTGATTATAATGGAAATGATTTCTTGTTGATTTAGTGCTTTCGCCCTCAGAAAGAGAAATTCTTCCTCCAGCAAACACTTTCTTTAGAGTGGGAAATAGTTTATGGAGTCTTATGATTCTATAATGTAATTTAAAGTGATAGTATGATTTTTTTGAAAGAATTAAAGTATTAATACTTTATTCTCAGCTTACTTTATAAAATAAGTATATAAATTATTTGCGATATAATAAACTCTGAGAAAATTTTAAGTACCTTTATTGTTTTAAAAAATTCCTAAATAATTACTCAATTGAAATCTGATATTAATTACACTATCTGACCGATAGAAATGAAAAAGCGTAGTTGATACTTGTGTGGGTGTAGATTATTATATTATTGTGGGGGTGTAGAATATATAAAAGTAATTGCAGAGGAAAAAATAGATAAAGGAATGTCAACAGCTTATAAATTTTGAAGGAATGTCATTTATTTTATTACATTTTATTGTTCATAACAAAATTTATTGAGAACTTTCCGTTAAAACGTTACATTTTTCTTGAACTGCTGTCATATTTCGAAATAATTATTTACTTCTGCGTATTCATAAATATTACTTCTGCATTCAGCAAATATTATATCATGCTTTTCTGAAAAGAATTATTAGTTTTTGTAATTACCTTGGATTTAAATGGACCTTGAATGAAAACCTTTTTTGTAATTTATATAAATACTTTTTAATAATTTATTTAATAATATTTTTGCAATTAATTTGGCTATAATTAACTAATGCAGAATCTACGTAGACCAACTGCGAAAGATAATGAATGTTACAACATGCTAAAATAAATTAAGTCCACAAATTTAATTATGTGGAATCTTAGAGAATGATAAGCTGCACTGGTATTATCTTCATCAATTAACAGGGTTCAAAATTACAAAATTAATTATAAATATTCAATATGTAGATCTAGAGTTGAAACGAGGGAGATCACTTCGATATTCAATCAGGGTTCATAGTGAATATATATTGTTCACTTATAAATCCAGATTCAGCTTGATCACTGATTCTTTTCGTACCTTCTTCAAGATGAAACATGAATAAACTATATATTTTTTATCATCAGGTAATGGAACTTGTATGGCACAGGGAGTTTGATGTTCTGGGTAGGCATTTTGTTGGCGGCCAAATTACAATCCTCCATGAGTTTTGTCAGATGCTCAGTGACAGCTATGAGGGTTGAAGACGAAATTTTGAAGCCACACATTCATCTTTTTAAGGGTGCATCCAGACCTGATTTCATTTATCGGATTAAAATGATCCTCACATAAAGGTAACCTGGCTGACGAATTTATGGGAAGTGAGGAAATTCGTAGGTGAGATTGTTCAGTCAGATCTCCAGACCTTCGATCTGTAAAATAAATTTGGAATGTTGCTTGGAAAATAATTGCACCAATCCTTCTCCCTCTCATAACTACCATGGACCTGAAAGTGATGTAGCTAAATTAGTTGAATCGAGACTTCTACAAAAGCTCATAAATTGTCTCACATTTAATGTGAACTCAATTTATTAAATTTGTATAAGTATGAAAGGATGTGAGTGACTAACTGCTTATTAACGTCGCACTGAAAAGCAATATGATATCAATTGATGATGGACTCCGTTAATGTGCATCTAGTTCAAGTGTCGAGAACGAAATCTGAATTGATACTTGCCTCTTGAAATTTCCATACCACGCCAATTGGAGAACTTGGGACCTCTGCCAGATTCAACGTGCATCAGACCAACTACATGATGAGTCCTTGTCAGGGCTTGTACTTGCGGCATCGTGAAAACACAGTCGACCTCAGGCTATGTTCATTAAGATACCACAGCCACTAATTGTAAGAGGACCCGTACTCTCTATTATTAATTTTTTTTTTGCATCTTGTAACCTGTCTTGTACATTTTTCTATGCAAATGAGCATTATACATGATCATCGTGGAGTTTTTTTATGTATTATATAAAACTATATAATTTCTTAAAAAATAATCACATGCTTCTACAGATAAAAAAAAGGAACACTTCCTTAGTTATTAAAACCAGAGCTGTAAGAAAGTTTACATATTTTAAACTCTAAAATATAGTGGATATTCTATCAAAATAATAATAATTTTTGTTTTTAGTTTAGGAGGAAAAACAGGAAACCAAACTTTGTTCACTTTATTTATTGATATTCTTTTTGTCATTTTATATTGAAATACTTAATTGTACATCTAATTTTCATCTTAGTTTTAATTTATGGTAATTATATGAAATTATTATACACTAATAGTGTCTAATAAATGTATTTAATTTTATCGAGTATTTTCTATTCTAATGGTACCATTAATTAAAGAGCAGAATATTTTATATCATTGCTCATTTCATTTTACAAAAACAAAATAAAAAAAAATGAAGCTAGAGAAGAGAAAGCAATTTTAGTTTTGTTTTATTTAAACCTTCTAAGCTCATTTATATCACATTCCTATGAAAGAAGGGTGTCCCCATAAATGTTTCTTCAGAAAAACACGTAACATTAGACTCCGTGACAAGAATGTAACAAATGCTACCAAATGGTGTGAAATATAAATGAGATTGAAAGAGAACTTCCTCTAACTTCTAATACAAATGTATTACCTTAAAATAATACTGAAACAGAGTTTTCCAGAATATAAATAAGGTGCTAAATTTGAAAAATACTTCCTTGTTCCCTTTTTATTTAAAATAAGCACTGGGGATGTTTAAATAATGTACATCTCGGGTTTTGAGACCATTCACTGAGAAATGAAATTCTCAGAGTTGTATATTCGTAAATTTAATGTTTAATTGATAGAATCATCTTTTTGTAATTTAAATTTTAAATGCGTTTAATCAAAAAAGAATACTTCAATTACAAGATATGTGTATATATCATGGACAAGCTACTGGAATATTTTTTATATATCTGAAGAATATTCCAATTTGCTTCTGTTAAAAACAAAATTGGAGAGAGAGAGAGGACAATACATCGGAATGCCTTTCTTTAAAACCTTAACATATTAAAAAAAAGTTACAAAATCTGTATTTTGTTTAAAATTGTACCACTCTGTAAGTATTTTTTTCACTTAATCTCTTCATAGTTCTAAACTATATTTAAATAGTCTCTAATAGTCACACAAACAGAAAGTCAGAAAGTAGAGGCAGTAAAACTATTTTATTCGTCAGAAATATGTATATTACAATCAAAATATATATAGTGTTATAAATGTTGATAAAGTCCATACCAGAACCAAATCTAAAGATTAATATTGATAATATTTAATTGCAGTTGCTGATATATAGGATCCTAATCAGGGGTTATACTTAAAAGAAGTGACCACATTCAGATCCTCACTCAATTCGAATATTATATTTCTTTAATGGCTTTCGTAGCCCAGTGGTCATGCTCATGGATTCAATCATGATGTGGGTTTCGAAGACACGTAGGTTCGTGGACCGACGCCTTTACGACATGCTGAGATATTTCACTTTAAACCTAGTCGAAGTTCCAAATTCTTCCGTTGTAGTGGTGGGAAAGTTTAGACAGGGAGTTAGCAATTGAAGTGTTGTGATCGTTACTTGACCGATTACCAAGTCCGTCGTCAAAAGTCTTCGTGTTGCTTCTCAGTAGGACGTTTATAAATAATCATTATCAGTAATATCTCTTTACACTTATCAGGGAAACACTTGTCAAACTTCTTCGTTGACAACTTCCGCCCTCTCTGACTACTTACTATTAAGTAATTTCTATCTCAATCTTATTCATTGTACTTCAATACTTCTGTTTCGTGTAAAAAATTCACGATTTGTTTACAAAATATTCTCAAATTATTTAACTCCATATGAAAGCCCAAAGTAATAGTTATAGGGGAATAGACTTGACACGTCTTTACAAATCTCAAAGAGTTTTTTAAAATCTGAAATTGTAGTTAAATTTGAGAGTTTAACACAGGGGTCGCCAAACTTTTTTGGTCATCGCCCCCTATATAATTTTTCGAAATCTCCATAGACCCCCAGAAAGGTAATTTTCAGGTAATTAAAATAAAACTATATATTAGTCTAAATATTTAATAAATCAGAAACAATAAGTAAAGTAGCTACAGATTTTTTTACTTCTTCATGAGATGAGTGTGCCTGGTGTTTCTTGGCAAGGTTCGCTATATAGGGTTCGAAATTTGTCAATTTTAACCGTAAATCCCCTCGAAGCTCCACATTTAATTTATTTCTGTTTTTAGTTAAAATTGAATTAACGTGACTGAAACCGGCTTCAACCATATACGAACTTGGAAACGCCAGCATAAATGGCTGAGCCATTTCGTAAAGTTTCACATATTTTTGCTTTATATTTATATTAATCCAAAATCTATGTATTGTCCAATTTTTAATAAGCGTTTTTGCTTCAAGATCGGACAATAGTTCAGCAAGCTCATCTTGTATGTTGATGTCGACGTTATCAATTTGCGCCGAAAATGGCGCAATAATCCAATCAGGGATGTCGATGTTTTTGAAATCAACAAAGCGCAGTTTAAAATCGTCGCTTAATTTTTGAAGATGATTTGTATATATTTCCAAGTCTTCTTCTTTTATTTTTAATTGTTGCAGATTTGAAAAATACTTATAATCCTTACGTAGCAATGAAGATCTAAATAAATTTAATTTTACTTGGAAGCCTAACAGTATTGTCCAAGCTTGGATAATTGTTACATCTTTTCCTTGCAGTTTTGTTTGAACGTCATTAAATTTTACAAATAAGTCTGCTAAATAAAAAATATGGTTCTTATTGTTTTGGAGTTCATTGCTTAGAACAGGATTTATTTCGTTCAGAAATTCTGTCGTAGAGTCAAATAAATTGACGAGCCGTTGCAAGCATACACATCTAGACAATTATCTAACCTCGGTGTGCAGAAGTAATTGGTTAAATAACTCATTGTTTTCCTCACAAAGTTTGGCAAATAATCTTCATTTAAGAGTTTGAGCTTTAATTTGATAAATAGATTTAATACGAAACTGTAAAGCTTCCTGTAACTCTGAATTCAGATATTTTGCTACTAAGTTGTGTCTATGCAACACACAATGAATAGTACGAATACCGGGCACTTTTTCTTTGAGGCATGTAGCAAAACCTCGGTAACGCCCTACCATAGAAGGTGAGCCATCTGTGGCTACTGCTATTATATTTTCAAGCGGAATGTCATATTTATTTAAATATTCTTGTAAACATCTAAAAATTGTCACTCCCTTCCCATCGGTTTCAAGATATTTAGCAAATAAAAATTCATCAATAACTTCTCCTTTAATTTTACTGAAATATCTAACATACTCCATAAGAATAGCAGAAACGCCAAAAACAGATTTATCAAGTTGTATAGAGAACTTACAATTTTTTAGCTCCGAAACTACTGTGTTTTCTATTTCTTCGGCCATTTCGTCAATACGCCGTTTTACAGAATTTGCACTTAATGGCAAAGACTTTAAAACATTAGTAGAGTCTTTTTTCATCACATTCTCAATGACGTCTTTAATTGCAGATACTACAATTTCTTCTGCGATTGTGTGGGGTTTCCCCCTCTTTGCTATATTTAGCGAAATCTTGTACGAAGCAATTAATCCTCCTTCATTTTCAATTTCAGTATACTGTTTCATAAAACTTTTTAGAGTTGGTCGACATGTGAATTTTTCTTTGAGTTTTTTGAAAAATTCTAATTCTTCATTTTTTTTTATCTGAATGAAGCCTTTCAAGATGATCTTTCATTTTTTTATTATATTTTTCGCATATAAGACACATAGGAATAGTTTCATTTGTCGGTGAACAAATAAATCCAAATTTTAAGTAATCCAATGAATAATACCAACATTTCTTCTTAGATACTGAAGCTGTCATTTTTAAATTAGGGTTCTGTAAATAAGTTAAAATTAAGTTGGTATATTATACTAATCCACATTATTAAAGCTTACCTTTTCACAAGTAACAATAATTAAAATTGATATCAAAACTAAACGAATAGTTTTATAGAAACAATAACTAATTATCCAATGGTAGATATAATAGTAGTAATAATGACACTACAAGCATTTAATACTGTTCACAGTTCACAAAAATAGCTGAAAATGCATACGATATTTGCGTTTGTAGCATCCAGTGTAGAATTGGACAAGCGCACATATGCATCTGACTCATATGCAAGGCTCGTATGGTTTGTGATATGGTTGCAAGGGGCGAACCAACGACACGATGCGTAACTGCCGTTTAAAAAAGAAAAAAAACTAAAAGAACTAAAACCACTAACATAAGAAGAAAGAAAACGGAGTACTGAAGATTCCCTTCGCGCTTAATGCATAGAAAGCCAACGGCAGTGTCGTCGCTCGCCAAGTCTGCGCCAAAGGCTCCTAATTGGTTGATGGGTTCGCCAGCAAGAGACACGGATAAGCCTCAATCGCTCTTCTGGCTACATACTATGAGTCGTGCAAATTACAAACTGGTCACAAGGTCAAGTTGTGACGTCACGGTATGCATACGAAAACACATAAGGAAAAAAGGGGCAGATTGTTTTCTGATTTATTATTTTATTTTCTATAAAGAATGTAATATTAAGTCAATTATAAAAAATATTTTAAATTTTTACGTACGCAGTTAGATATGTGTGATTTGCGTATTAAGAACTGTTTTTCCTTCGAGTCCCAATAGACCCCCATTCGACCCCTTGGGTCAGATAGACCCCCGACTGTTGTTAAATAGACCCCTAGGGGTCTATATAGACCACTTTGGCGACCCCTGGTTTAACATATAGGGCTGTTTCCTTTCATAAATATAAATTGAGTAAATAGAATATAATTTCCACCACACAAATTATCAATATTAAATAAAAATTCATTTTTTACTTTGATGAAATTTACATCTACAGAAGGACTTCTGTAAGTTGTCAACTTAAAAAGTGGAATAAAATGGTTAACATATGCATTTAGGTTTATAATATCGATTCACAAATGCACTATATATATATATATGTGTGTGTGTGTGTGTGTGTGTGTGAGTATGTTTTGTAAAGCTCGGGCCAATTTAAAAAGATCCATCATCGAATCAAAGCGTTCTTCATTCAAAAACTTTTTGGAAAAATTGGACATTAGAAAAGACAGCATTAAAGCATATATTTTTTTTTATACCGGATAAGTAATCAAAAATTCCGCAGAAATTAAAATAAGTACTAAATATCTAACTTCCAATAAAGACATTTCAAGAGCATTTTTAAGACACTATGCAAAGATAAATAATTACAGAATTTCTATCAAAATAAAGAATATCTCTTGAGGACTACAGGACAAAATTGTGATATATTTAGAAGAACGTTTTTACTCCACCTTCGGTATGGCATACCTGAAAAGGGGAATTGGGACTCTAATAAAGGGTAAGAGTGCTGGCCCAGAAGGTATCTTACTTGATTTCGATATAAATAATGGAAACTGCAAAGTCCACTTTACTGGGGTTTATAACCTTAACCTGGAAAAATGGCTTGCCATGTGACAGGAAGAAGGCAGTGATAATATCTATCCTAAAAACCTAACAAACCTGTAGAAAATTTTAGAGCTACTGTCCGATCTCTCTGATAAGTATCGTATGCAAACTATCAAAGATATTTATTGCTAACAGATTATTATTTGTACTGGATAAAATCAGAACACTTTCTGAGAGACAGGCAGGATTTCACAGACAGGTCCGCTACTGAACATATTGTCCGCTTAACTCAGGAAATTGAGGAAGGTTTTAAGATAAAGCAAAGTACCCTTGTTGTATTTGTGGACTTTAAGAATGCGTTTGATAAGGTGTGGAGAGCTAGACTACTAAAAAGCCTTATTGCTTGTGGTATTACTGGCAATTTCTATAAACGGATCAAAAGCTTTCTCAACCAACGATACATAAGTGTTAAATATGGCCACATTATATCAAAGTACTGTCAAGCTAAACACTGCTTACCCAATGGAGTGATGCTGACTCCGATTCTATTGAATAATATTATCAACTATTTAATAGACATTATCTCTAAATATGTCCTAGGCGTGAATGTCTTGTTATTCGCTGATGACATGGTGATGAGATCTACCAATTCCGACTTTGCTGGCCTGGAAAGAACTCTACAATAAGCACTGGAAGTTCTGGGTCCTTGGAAAAAAGAGATCAATATTGTGCTGAATACTGATTAAACTACTTTTCAGTTGTTCTCCTTTAGTACTAAGCATCACAATATCCAACTTTGCTATAATAGTAAAGGTCTAGCTCAGACAACTGTTACAGTCTACTTAGGTATTCATTTGGATTCAAACCTGAGTTGGAAAACCCATATTGATTCTGTTTTTGAAAGAGGACATTCAAGAGCAAAACTGACGAAACGTTAGACTGGTATCACTTGGGGTTCGACCTAATTTGTACTATGTAAAACCTATAAAAGTAATATTCTCACTGTTGTTGAATGTGGAAATAAGACTATAATTACTGACACAGACTCTTTTAGACACAAGCTTGAAATTCCTTGCTTTCAAGCATCAAGCATTTAGGATCTATGTGATACTTACGATACCCCTATACTAACTAGCCAGATTTATCCACAAGAATAGAATAGTATTATGGATCTAGATATGTTGGAGGGATACCTGAGTCTTGTTAGGGGTGTTAATAAGCAGCACTCATTACAGAGTGAGTTAAAAAAGGCTACCCTAGCTACCATATATAGCAAATATCTATCTGATAATTGGCTTCATGTACACACAGATGGTTTTGCGGAAAACGCAGTATTTTTAGTAAAAGTTACCCTGTAGGAAAATACTGTGAAAATTTTGATGATGAGATAACGGCTATAGCATATACAATCGACGAATTAAGAAATAGCTTGATCAAAATATTGTTTTCTTTATAGATTCACGTACTGCTATCCTCTCACTTACAAATTTGAATTACAAACAAAATGTTCAAATAGCATTCTTGTGGAATAAAGCTATATGAACTGAGGAAAACAAAAGACCGCGTTGCTTTTCATTGGATTCCAAGTCATTGCAATAGTTTTGGAAATGAGCAGGCAGATAAACTAGCCAAGGCCGGATCTCTAATGACCCAACCAAATTCTCTTTTACCTCTGCGTAATATCACAAGAAATAATCCACAGTAAAATAATAGGTAACAAATTTCCCTTGTATGTTGAAGAAGCTGTGGACAAGAGATGCAAAACCTTGCTAAAAATAGCAAAATATCCTTAGTTCCTTGCCTAAGGCTGTTGGAGTCACTTATTTTCGGATGAGAACTGGGCACGATTACACACAAAAACATCTACAACAGATAGGAATCAGGGTTTCGGCTTGTTGCTATCTGGGCCATCATGGTGATATGGATCTTGTCCACCTCAAAAACAGTCCTAAAGTGTTAAAGTTTTTAGCTGACAAAAGTTTTGAGGCTAATGAAGGACTTTACTCTTGTTTTTATACCTATCCATCGTTATACTGAGCTGCTCACCGAAAGATGGCATAAATGCCGCAGACGGCCGTAGGATTATATATATATGTGTGTGTGCTTAACTCAAATTAGTTTATTTTGCATAGATTAAGTTAAAAACCTTTTCAATTTAATAATATATATCCCTTTGTCTGATTTACCTGCTCACCGAATGGATTTTGTGTTCACGCAAATTACATTTTCTACTTTACAATCGACTTAGTCATATAGGATAAGTAAGTACGTGAAAAGTTAAGTGATACAATTGTGGTATTTGTAAGGGAATATGCTTGTAAATTAACCGTATTTATATTATGCATAGCTATTAATTCATGTTCCCTGTTAGGCACTTTTGTATGAAGAAAATACAACTTCTTAACAAATATTATTATTTTATTTGCAGAAGAAAAAGTTTTAAGTTCTTAAAATTATTAGAAATATAAATTTCACTAATACTGTTCTCCTTGTAAATGTGAAATGAACAAATATTTATAATAAAAAGTGTAATACTTTTTGAACGTATTAGTTAAAAATTTAAACCTTTTAAAGGATTAAAAATCTGTTATTAAATCTTTTAAAATAATAATAAAAATATTGTATGTGATAAACATATCTTTAATAAAATCTATGAAAAAAAATTATTATTTTTAAATAGAATTGTATTAATCATTTTATGATTAGAATAATGTATAAAATTTATCATATTTTGCGCGAAGAAAAATATATGTTTTTAGTATACGTGTACTAGTATACATACCTGTTCTTCGCACTGGTGAATTGAAAATTGAAACATTTCAGATAGAAGGATAAAAGGTTTTTTTTTTTTTTTTTTTTTTTTTAATGAGTGACCAACTTTCAAATGATTTTAAGAAAGAGAAAATTCACCTCCTAGTATAAAATAATTTATTAAATTAATATCAACGTGAAATAAATTGAAAACCAATGACAACAAACTTGCGGTTTTCATATCAGATTTTTTAAAGCTTTTATAATTTTAAATATTTTAATTCATAAAATAACAATTATTTTTTAAAATAAATCTGTAATTAATTATTAAATGTTACATAAAGTCTCAAAGAAATTAAAATTTAATAACATGAATGTTACATTTGATTTCTTCCCACGGACTTTAATTTTAAAAATTAACAATCCACCTACCAACCACAAAATATTTTAATTAGCTGTAGTAATTTAACAGAAATATATTACACATATAAACAGAAGATAATATTCTTGTTTTTCTTGAACAAAAATATTTAAGAAGACCAGTTTGTGAATAAATATATGAATGTTTCCTTACATTTAAATAAAAGTGCACGTAGTTCTACTGCGGCGGATCCAAATATATTTATTAAATCAAGGCAGGATTTCAAATTCACATGACCTTCAGTAACAAATATATTTAGGTAAAATTTCGTTAGGAATTACTGATGAACAAATTCTCAAATTCTTATTGAAATAGTTTGGTTGTTATTAAAATAGATCCTATCACAAAAAATAATTAATTTGCTGAATCATGCATATATTTAAAACAAATTATAATGGAAAAGTTTCCACATTGTTAGAAAACGATTATTTTTTTCATGTCCTCAAAAAAGCCCTTTCCAGCTTAAATAGTTGTCGCAGGCAAACAAAGATAAATCAGGTACTCTTAAGTTAGCTGGGAACATTCAAAAACAGTTAAGGTTAAACAAATATTGGCTCAGTTATCACTGAACGGTAGCTATTACCGTTTAGGGATAAAAACGTAATAGAAATACAAGTCTATAAGGGTTAAATATTTTTTTTTTCTCAACATTTAGGCTTCGTTACAATTGCACCTACTTTTAAGTTTGGCGGTTTTTGTCTGGTACACAGCTAACTCAAAATATCCCAAATCAACTGCTAGCTTATAATAGAAAAATAATAAGTTTAGTTTTCATCAAGCAAATGTCTAATCAACAGGAATTATAAAGATAAAAATTTAGCACTAAATTTAACGATCAATCACTAAAAGAAAACAGGAACATTTTTCAAGAAGCTAGAATATTAAAAACGAAACAAATTAATCAACAAGCAACCACTTGGCAATGAAAGTGTTTTAGGCGATAATTCTCCAAATGTAGAAGATTACGGTTTTACTTATGCACGGCTACCAGAAAAAAAATCACTACTTTAGTTATTTTTAAAATCGTGTCAAGTGGCGGGAGTAAAATGCATTTTAACCCTAATTTTCAAAAAGAAGGAAAAGTAAATTAGTGATAATATAGAGGGTTAATACCGATAAATTCAATTGGCAGCTAAAAACTGAAATAAAAAGAAGGATATACTCAGAGATTACAAATAAGGGTCCTTAGTACTGAAGATAACAGTATCTCATGCATTGAAATGCATTAAATTGAGGAATTAGAAATTTATATTATAGAATTGACTAAAAAAGGTGTAAATGATTCTAAATATAAATAAAGAGTAATAACAACTTTTAAAAAATTTCAAAAATCCGTTATTCAACTCTTGTGCTTGCCAACAAGAAGAAGTGTTGTGTGTGTGCTCTATTCAACACAGAAAATTGTTGTTAAATTAAAAAGCACCTTTTTCAAATAATTTCTTTCGGGCTTTTTCAAATAATATCCAAGATGAGGATTCATTCGAAAAATAATTGCAATTATTTTGCAAATAACTAAAGATATCACATAAACTATTTTAAGAGAACAGATTATTAAACAAATTTAAATCAAATGGTTTATCTGGAGAAGATACACTATGAAGTCATACAAGACATAAATGGAATTTAAACAAAAAGATTCGTAAAATCCAAGTTGAATTTCAAAAAAGAAAAGAATAAAATGTTTTTATAGTGTACACTATGTTGACAGATTCGTATTTGTCAAATTTCGTAATCTGCAACGTCATCGACAAAATGAGAATTTTTTATTGAGCATGCTCAGTTGGATCTGCGTATGGGCCGTAAAGGCAAATTTTATTTAAACTTAATTTTAAAAAAAAAAAAGTCAAGACGAATTTCAATGAAATGGCTCTGTGATGCACACCATAAGTATTCATAGATTTTATTTGTATCATATTTCATAGTCTTGAGTCTTCTAATCATTTAGCTACACCCCTAAAAAATATAAAAAATTCTTAACTAATGTTGATAATATGCGTGTGATATTTTATTTTAAGATAAATTCAATACAATCAATTAACAATGTATATCATTTTATGAAATTCATTTATCAGTCTGAACTTATTCATTAAAATAAAATTTCAGAAATGAGGATTAAATTTTCATTAAATAATTTTATATACACACGTGGATAGTTTCCTTTAAATTTGTTATCATCAAAATAATTTCTATACACTTAATTATATATTTTGACTAACGGTATTAGAAGAGATTAGCTAATCGACACATGTAAGGTTACTAAATGTGCCATATGAGATAATATTGTGTTAAATATTTTTGAGATATTTTTGTAAATAATAATTCTTATCACCAAAATCAAACACGTGGAGTGATATTTATTTAACAGAACAAATAATTTAATGCAAAACTATCGTGTTTTCTAAATAATGCAAACAATATAGAGGAATACTTTGATATTAAGACAGTTTTTTTTTATTTCAAACATGCTAAATTAATACAAAAACATTTTCTCAAGTAGGATTAAAGTACGTTTTCTTAACATTTCATACGTTTTATAATACTCCGTTGTATCTAATCAGTTATTATGCAGTTCACGTTATTATGATAAATGAACATTCTATGATAATAATAATACCGCAAATATTTCCGTTTCCTTTTAAAAAAGATTATAAATATTTAATAATATTTCCAACAGAGAATGATTTTCAGTAAAAAAATAGGTTCTGGAATGAAAGAAAATTAATTGAATACCACCTTTCAAGACTTGTTTAACAAATACTTTTATAAATCTTTTTCTTTGTGCAAGAAAAAAATACGAGTTATTTCCAAATTAAAAGATCTGGAAGAGATAAGAACTATGTGTTCTTTCTTCAACCCAGTATATATATATTTACACTTCATGCGAAAAAAAATTAATTAAATACCGCAAAGTGGAAAGCATTTGGTGCTTTTTGGGCAGACATTTCTTTAAGTGACTTCATAAGAGGTGATGCTGTGGTTTTAGAAAGAGAAGAAATAATTGCCGAAACATGATTTTTATTGATGATAGTCTGGTAAAAAAGTATTTATTAGTTTGATTGTGCGATATGACCTCTTAAGTATGAACAAAAGAAATCCATTGTTCAGAAAACAATATTTTAATGTGGATATTGGAAAAAAAGAAAAGAAAACGTATGTTTGGTTTTTGAAGAAATATAGAATGTTGTCTAGAATCTATATTATTAAACATAGTACTTATCCCTTCGCCTTATCTTGTAGGCTTATTCTATAAATCTAGTAATTACGAGTATTTAAGCAGTAAAAGCGGAGTTTTAATCAATCGGACTTTTCCAAAATATTAACAAAAGTCATTTACAGAATATATACAAATAAAGGCCGTAACCCCCCCCCCCGTTCAACAAGGATCAATCACTGTTCTACAATCTAACCTACATGATAATTTCGATCTCAAATTTATTCTAAATCTGATCAAAATCAACACTAATGAGTAACGTGGTTATTAAATGCTTCATGGAAGAAGATATATCTAAAGTATTTAATATATATAGTTATCTACAAGTATTTGGCATAAACATTATCTGTATTTATATGGTTAATTTCTCATGCCAGAATAAACACGGTTGCTAATTTTGATCCCTTTCAGGACTTCATGACACAAGGATTTGTATTTTAAAGTCAATAAACTTCTGTTAAATTTATTTTGTCTAATAATAAATGTAAAATAAAAATAAAGTAGTGGAAATATGAAATGCATAATAATTACATATAGCGTGTGTTTATTCTGCTTAGGGAATATAATCCAGAAAACTATACACAGTATAATTTAAAGAAAACTATAAACAGTGTAGTTTAAAGAAAACTAGATACAGTATAAGTTGAAAGTACTATACACAGTATAATTTAAAGAACAGATAACAGATAGGAAGAAAATTATATACAGTGTAATTTAATTTGAACTGTAAGGTTCTTTTTTTTTATTCAGATTAATTCCAGACCTTTACCATTCTCCTCATTAGTACTCATGATTTAATTTAATTTTTTTTTCAAATAATTAAATTAAATATGATTAAAATTTTATTCAATTTTTATTTTTGTATTCTATGTGTTACCTGGAAAATATAAAGAATAGATTTGAATGAGATAAATTAAGTATATAAATAAAATGTATTCATTCTTGTACAATTAATGATATTCGGGTTATATGTTACCGAAGACAAAACTTCACTAAGATAAAAAGAAATTGTGATGGTAACAAATTATTATATGCATTAATTCTTATAATACGTAACATTATTATTACATGACATATTGACATTACATGAGTATAAAAATTATAGGGAAGTATAAATTTTAATTACAAATTATTTTTTGAGATTAATTGGAGATTGGTTTATTTTCCTAAATTTTATTAATGTTATTCTTAGCAAGCCTCATCAACTTGACTACTTTCTAACCTACTAAACATTTGGTCATTCAATGTAACGGTATCAATACTTCTAACTCTCTTGGAAATATCCAAACTTGAATTAAAATCTTTAAATTAATCATTAAGTCAAAGTCATTTTGAATAAAAATATGCGAACTTTACATTAGTTTGTATTTATATCACTATCTAGCACCAAAATATGAATATAAAGATATGCATTATTACTAAAGAAATACTAACATTTTAGATGCAGAGAATCTGCGGTTCAAAAAAAGCTCTAACTGATATCGATTTCCATGTAAACAGGGGACTAAAAAGTTTTAAAATATAATGGAGCTTATTTATTTTGTATCTTTAGAAAAAGCCTAGAAATTAAATAAATCAGAAACTTCTAGGAATGGCTTCGTTGATAAAGAGAAAACACTTTCAATACGAAGAGTTTACTTTTTTGCACTTCTAGTGCCAGCAAAAAGGATGATTATCTTAGGACTGAAAGAGATGTTCGGCATTAACTTAAGCGGAAAGATTATTGGAGAAACGTTCCACATTTTTTCGATTTCTTCGTTCTCTTTTTCGTTCACTTTTCGGAACAGATGGTTCTGCTTTATCGTTCTTTTCCGATTCCTTGCGTTGGAACATCGATTGATTGCTAGGCTCTTTTCTTCGAGTTCTTTTTGCTGGAGTAGGTAATTCAAAGGACGAGAATTTATTTCCATGTCTTCCTTTCGTGTTTCTCCTTGAGCTTTTCCATATCTTCGTATAGCTGGTTACAATAAGAAATGTTGAGGAATGAAAATAACAAAGAAGATGGTGGGATTCGTATAAGAGTTTACTCATAGAATCTGTTTGAAACATATATATATATATATATATATATATATATATATATATATATATATA
>BMAW01083759.1:62928-74615 GCA_019974015.1 Nephila pilipes
ATATATATATATATATATATATATATATATATATATATATATATATAAATGTTTAAGGGCAACTTAGGAAAGGAAAGTGGCACAGCCATTGAAGTTTGCGTGTAGTGATATATGTAACGAAAATTTGATTAAATTACCTTCTGCCTTCAAATACATATGAACTGGGTTGTTTTTCTTTCAACATTCACTCTGAAAATTATCGCAATATTAATCAATGAGCTTTTGAAACCAAGGGTCTGTTAAAGATCATGAAAATCTAAAAGAGAAGTAGTAAAATTAATGTTACAAATACGAATAAAATGTTCAAAATAAATTTTTTTACACTTGCCTATAGAACATTATCAGTCTTTTTTCAAACTTTTATTTTCGCAATGACAAAATCGGAACAAATATCCATTTAAAAATCACATAACTTATTAATTAAAAATGAATTAAAATAATATTTTGATAATGTAGCTTATACATATCTGTTTCAGTACTTTGATTCTAAACATCTATATTTCATTCTATTGGAAATTCAGTAAAGGAAGGCAAAAAAAAGTTATAAATACCAGTGGTTATTAATCATTGGAAATAATATAATATATTTTAATACAGGTAATTAATATTAATATATTTTGCATTTAGCTACAGTTGATCATTCAGAATGAAATGTTTAGAATTACTTAAGTAAAAAATAATATTTTATTAGTTTTTAAATTAGGCCATAACGAGTATTCAGAAATATCTGCTGATATAGAAAGATAAAGAGTGATTTTTGAATGCTTATAACCGCATTAAAACAATTTTTTTCATTTATTGCTAAATTGTATTCATTTGTAGCTGTGCTGATTATATATATATATATATATATATATATATATATATATAGCATGGATGAAAAACTTAAATTTTTTAATATTTCAATCTACTTTCAGTGCACATATTGGTTAGCATTTTCCGACGCATCCTTGGAAGGGTACTTGGTAATTGGGAAACCCTTGATGCCAACAACGGATACCGGATTCGAGCAATTAACGCTCGCCCCTAAATAAATATTCCCGATAATGAAAAATTCCAGTCAGCGTTTCCTTCATCCAGACAACACCTAGACTTAAATCCCAATTGATCTCCCTCACCACTCGAAAATAAATTTCACTGAAGAGAAGACAGGTATTTTTCTCAAAGGCATCTACACCTAATCTGCCTAAAACACATTGTAGCCAGGAGATCCCGATTGATCAGGAAATCACCCAATATCCATAAATTTTAAGAGACTGGTGTAGTCGGGAACGCCTTTTTCTCTGAGGAAGAAGATGACACGTCATCTTCCACTCAAACGGAAGCGAGCACCTTCCTCATTATTGTATCCTTCAAACCCAACCAAAGAGATTTGTTATGAACAACGAAACTGGCTGACTGGAAACAAGCATAGTGCATTCAGCATCAATTCTGCTAGATCAGCATCAACTTATATAAACCACAGGATCAGGTAAGCACATAACTATTGGTTTGGAATAAAAGGTTTTTGGTAGGGTATGTTTACTTGGATCACTGTTTAGATTTCCCCCAAAATTTACAATTAAGTCCATTCATTTTCTCAGTAGCATGCATTTCTCTTTCAGTTAAGGATGTTTTAAAATAAATTATACTGAACATGCTAATCTTAAATTTATTACTCAAACATTTCAAAACATACATTTTAGCATAAAGAGCATACTTTTTAAATATTATTTCCCAATAACAACTACCTCCTGATCTTGTTATTTCTTCTTCACCACCCAGACTTTAATTTTATTAATCCAATTTGTTCATACACACTTAGAATCTACTAAGCTTACATCATTTTTCCTATGGAAAACTGTATTTATTTTTTCACCTTGAATTTGGACTATTTTGTGTAATTAATTCTAATGATTTATTTAGTAGATAACAGAAAATGTATTTACATCTCTACTTTGGCAATTATTTGAAATACATTTGAATGACTCTCATTCCAGCATTTAAAGCCTTTACACGTATTTGGTAAAATTAGCACTGTGGTGTACTTATTTGTTGCAATTATTGCAAGAAATGCTATTTGTTAAATAAAATCGTCAAATATTGGATTAAAATCAACTTCATGAATTTTAAAATTTATTTAGAACTCACTAACATAAAAATTTATCCTGCTCCATAATACCTATATCTTCGAATATTCTATAATGCTTTTTATCCTCTTTATTTTTTTTTTAGTTTTCCTATAAATTTCCTTACATCTTATAATCCATTTGAAATGCTTTTGTTGCCAAATGGAATCGTGAACATATTGAATTATGTAGGCAATTGAAGATGAAGCCTCGACATAACCAAGGTTGATTATTTCAATCATAATAAATAAATGATCATTAACTGATCCTATTAAGAGTAAAGGCCTTTTAGTTAATAAAATTACATGTCACTATTAGTCCATTATCAGAAAATTCTTCTAATAAGAAAGTTGACTAACAAACCTATTCATTTTTAGAGGGTAAAAAATCAAAACCCTCAAACTTTCATAGCATTTACTATTACAACAGTCCTATTCGGATTGATAAATTACTTTTTGTAATATTTGTTTGTTTGTTAAATATACATTTATGAATACTACATCTCAAAAGAAAAATCACAGTTTTAAATTGTTGTCACAAATGTAATGCTTCAGCTTGGCGTTCAACTATATTTGAGAACTTCATTCAAAAAATGGTAACAGTCAAACTGAAATAATTCAAATTTTACACAGTCTTTTTATTTATCAAACACAGACTTTTTATTTATCTAAAGTTTGGAAGAATAATCGTCTTCTGTTGTCGTAAAGAATAATTCGTCACATTGTTGATATGTTTCTTTACTTTTCTACCGGTAAACATTTTGTTAAAATACCGAAACGAATTAACTTTTATCGTGTTGCTAGTCTTAACTACACGCCAGTGTCGAAGACGATTAAATTTGTGAATAACATATACTGCCTAAATTTATTACTAGTCTTTGAATAATTTAAATAAGTTTAATGATGATAGTTATTCGGAGATTTACTCTTTCTCCTCTGGCAATTAATGATTATCAACATTTTCCGAATGAATCGGTTTCATTCCTGACTCTTCAATTGTCTCGATTGCGTCTGTATAAGTTGCTTTCAATCTCCTATCCACGTTTTGGTGGAGAATCTAGATTTCATCTTCTGGTGGAGTTAGATTGCACTTTCTGGTTAAGCATCCACTGGATGGGGGAAGGGGATCGTTTTTGCGGCAACTCTTTCGATCCGGCCAAGATGAGGATCACTCCCACATGTATTGCAGTAAATATACTTGTAAAATTTTTATTCAATAAAATAAGTGAAAAGAATAAATATTTCTTCTTTATCAAAAAACTTAATATTGAATGAACTATCATAAAACACCAAAGGGTTTTCATAAAAACTCTGAGTATAAATTTATTTTTCATTGGACTTGGTTTAGTTAATTAAAAAATGCTTTCAGTGTATATAAAAATATAAATTAGCAATCGATGTATTGAAAAAGGTTCAATAATGGTTTGATTTCATTTCATTTAATCACATTTGAAATGGGACTAAATAATAAGAATACGGTAAGAAAGTAATTCTTGTTCGGGTTTCTCAATTAATTTTTTGTTTATGAATTATTTGACCAAAAATTGATTGAGGTTATTTTGACACAAAGGTAATTTTTTTCCTTGTTGTCAAATATTGTATTATAATAATATGTATATCTCTCATCGAACAGAGATTTTTGAGAGGAAAATGAATGGTTTGAAAATAAAATGATTTCAATTAATTTAATAATCGCGATTGCTCATTTTCAGCAAAAAGATTTTGAAATACAATTAACAAATATCTGGTTATAAAAGAATATTATACGTTAACTTAAAGTCTAACTCATCCTATACATTTATTTCTGAATGGCATGTTTCCGTAAACAAACAATTAATGCTTCAGATGTTATTATTTTGTTTTGTTTGAGATAACAACTGCGAAAAATTTCAAATAATTCAAATTATGAATTATAAGAACCACACTTATGATTACTAAATTAGGGAACTTACGTTACTTACTGATTAAAGATATTCTCTTATAATAGAATAAATAAAACGTTCAAATTTATTTGAAAGATTTCTGAATTATTTTTCTCCTATAAACCTACAATTAACCGCGAGGGTTTCTTTTCATTTTGTGTGAGGGGACAGGTGAAAAAAATTTGAAAAAAGTCTTCCTATAAATTAAAGAAAAAAGTAAACTTCTAATTTATAAACTCACAAATCAGGGATACTTTTATTTGAAATTGGTTGGCTTAAAATTTTAATAAAATTACATTTTAAATTCTTCCAAAATTACTAGTTTCTATGCTCAAACTACGTATAAGAGTTGTTGTAGGAAACTGTATATGACAATCCTAAAAATACTGCCAGTTCCCATGAAATGTTCAAAAGCTATCAAATTCCAGAAATTCCTTCTTATATACTCCTTAATTACTATACTTTCCAATTTTACCGCAACTAGTTTACGGAAAGAACACACATTGAATTATTCGAGGTACATAACAACCATATCAGACATCTGAGAGAGGATATCAGGAATGAAATTTCCCATTGAAACTCCAACAAAAGGCAAGACTAGTTCAATTGAAATTCCATTAGCTGGGAATGCCACTGGAGAAGGTTTCCGATTAGGTATCGTTGCTGGATACTGCCCCCTTAATCATCGATACTGATTTCGATTTGCTACATCGATTCCTGTTTCCGATTGTCTTCTCGATTCAGCAATGGTTGAATGAGTGTTCGTAAAGCGAATTGAACGTTTATTTGTTTCGTGCGAATTCTTGCTTCTTTCCTTTTAAGTTTTGTGAAATAACTGCTCATAGATGACATGTGCCTCGATAAATTTTATGTCTTTAGTTATTAAAATTCGATGTTTGTAAGAAGATAATATGATAATTATTTAATTATCATTTAGGTGAGTGAAATGAAACGGAATTGTATGATTGATTTTATTGTGTTAATTTATAATACGGATATTATATTTATATATTATTCCCATATATATTATTTTTCATATTTTTTGTATTTCAGGTATTTTACTTTTTGGAATTCAAATTTATATTACATATGTTTATGAAAAGAATACATCCACAAAGCTTGAAATGTTCGTTCAAGCCTCCAGAGATTCCCGGAGGAATTAAATTTATTTGAACAGCGTGTCGAAATTCAAAATATGTATAAAAGTAGTGAAATGTAAATATGACGTTTAAAATCTGAAAAAAAGTTAGAAAATGTTTTATTTTTTCACTATTTGAAAATTCTTACATTTTTCGCAATATTATATTTTCTTAGCATAAAAAGTTATATTTTTAAAGCTTTCTCATATATCTTGTAAGGAAAAATATTAATCCTTCTTACAAATGCTCTTGTTTTTGTTACTTTAAAAATGTAAGTAATTAATATTTAATACGTACTATATAATAATAATATTTAAATCATATTATAATAAATTGGGTTGAAGTTCTAAATTGTGTTATAGTAATCTTATTAACTTTCTAGATATATGAATGCTAAGTATCCTTAATACAAAGATTTAAAATAGGTAATTCCCACCGATAGAGAAAAAAATAAGTTCATCTTATTTGATACAAAATTTATTTTGAAGCACACATCACAAATACAAAACAGCAAGTTATATCGAAAAAGAGCAATCTTCAAGTCCGTATATGTATCGTTCTGCACCGGCTTTCATCTTATGTGCGCTTTCAGGAGGAAAGAGAAACGATTTCTGCTCTGGTTCTTACTCTTTGTATTAATATAAACAATGAATTTTTTATGAAACATGTTCTTGAAGAAATTAATTCTTTTAGTTATTCAGGTAATATAAAATTTTTAAAAAATAATTGGCTAGGTTTCTTTTTTTAAAAAAAGTTTTCATTAAAAAACTGAACTTATAGGTAAATAAGTGTAAAGAAATAAAAAGAATTGTTCAAATGTTACTGGATTTCTTTAAGAAAATTAGTTTTTCTGTTAGAGTGTCTGGTTGTATTTCTACAAAGAACTTTGTGAAGTACTAAAATTACCACTAATCATTGTGTCAAAATGGAATAAACTGACAAATATTATGTATAAATCTTCAATTATATTAGAAATTCAATGAGTGAAGTGTACCTTTAGTAAACTACAACTAACTATGTAATGTAGAGATATTTTATAATTTTTATAAGAAGAAAAATTCTCAAAAATGTGTAATTTATTGATTAATGCTTTCTAAAAGTATAGAAATTCTTTTTTTAATACAATATATTGAAATATTTATCATATATCTCTATTTAAACGTTATTTGTGCTGTATTTTAATTCATAAAATTGGCATTAATGCATGATGTATAATAATTTATATGGTATAGTGGATTAATCGGAATATTTGATAATTTCTCAGAAATTTTATTTATGTTATAAATTAATGTTTAGATCTCAAGTATCTGTTTCGGTTATAATCAATCAATAAAGTATATAAGTAAAAAAGTTTAAAAAATCAAATAATTGCAAATAAGGTAACGAATAATTAATTTGAATGCCTGACATTTCAGAATCAGAATTTTAATAATAAATTAAATTAATTGAGAAATTAATTATATTATTATATGTGATTAAGAATTATAAGACCTAAAACTAATATGATTTTTGGGAAAAAAATATTCTAATTAAAAATAGAACCAATTCAAATAAATTACTAATAGTATAACGCAGTCTCATAAATTTTCTCTCATAAGACTACATTAACATTTTGGTTTGGTATTATTAACGTTGTGCTGGAACTAACACGAGGGCTATTGGCAAAGGACCTCCTAATTTTTAACCTCGATCAAGTGACGAGGACAGCATCTCAGCTGGCAACCCCTCTCCTAATTCCACACCTCACCAACGGGAGGATTTTGGTCTTCAAAACATTTAACGTGATTCAGGCCTGGCTACCTGGCTTAGCGGCATCAAAGCTCGAATCCGCCGACTTGACGAGTTCGCGACTATGACCAAAAGGCTACCGATGCACATTTCCTTAACAGAAAAATGTTTTTGCGAAAGAAACAAAATTACAAAGAGGAATAGAGTTTCGACAAATTTCAAATGTCGAAATTTTTGTACATATTATATATAGATATTTTTTTAAAAATATAAACGCTATATTTCATTCCATCCATTGTATAATGCCGAAACTCATGTCATTTTGCTAAGATGCTCGATTTCTCAATTAACTGTAAATTTTATGTTCATTTGCTTTTAGTTTTCTCAAAAATATGATAACTATTAAATCTCCTTATGCAGTATCAGTCAGGAATAATATGGGCCATACAACTTACAAATATGAAAATTCTTTCATTGATATTTTAATTTAAGCAAATAAATTTAATTAAAACTTTTCAGGGAAGCTGATAAAGTAATCTAAATACGCTCCAACGATCGGCATTTCAGTATAAATTTTGAAATGGGTCTGATTTAAATCCGAAGTCAGAAAACGGAGCAAAATGACACACACAAATATAACAATATTTATTTCCAAACTTTAATGACACTTACCTATATTAGAAACTAAGTGAGATGAATTAATATCACGATATCACACATATGTCACTTCAAGTTCATTATGCTTAAATTTTGATTAATGACCTCAATATATAAAGTCTGTATTACTCCTAATAGCAGACGAGCTACACAAATTAATGACTCTATAAGTTAAAGTATAAGTATAGAGAATATTTATTATACAAGAGTTAAGCATGTAATGTATCGATTAAACAATTATAAATGTAATTAGATGTTCAAATTTTTCCTTTAATGTAGCATATTAGGTAGAAGTTTCTGATGTATCAAATATTTTTTTTTTCTTTTCCAATTACAAGACCTATAAATAAAATTATTCACGTGATGAAGCACTATGGAAATTAAGGAAAATTACTGACTTTAAAACATGTATAGACATGTCTCATTAATCTTCGCAGAAAAATTGTAGCTGTATGCATAGTATATCATAAACAAAAATAAAACAATTTTTGAAAGCCATTTTATTTTTACAACGGCTTCCACACACACATGGATTGTTAACGAAAATATATTAGTTTACAAAATGATTTTTATTATATACACAGTCAACATTAAAATTGATTAGAATGTGAAGGTTATTATTATTATTATATATATATATATATATATATACTCTATAAAAAACGACTCCGATTACGATAAAAAATGTTCGATATGCAGAAAATACATGAAAAACAAACGATTAAAATTTCAGTACAATTGAATGATTTACTTCAGAGATTGGACGTTACATACGGAGGAAGTCAATAAGGTGTTGGTCCACCTCTGATCTGGATGAAAAACGTCACACGGCGTGGCATAGACTGGTAAAGTTCCCGAATGATGTCCTGCAGAATTTCGTTCCAAATTGTCTCCAGCTGTAGTGTTAAATCGTCAACATTCTGGGATGGTTGCAATCGTCTTCCCATAACGTCCCAAATATGCTCTATGGGAGAGATATCAGGTCACCTAGTTGGCAACGAAGTGTAGGGAAAGCTTGCAGATAATTTAGAGGAACACGTACCGTGTGAAGCCGGGCATTATCTTGTTCAAAAATACATCATAAGTCTTGCAAACGGAACGGTAATGTAATCATTCGTCGAATGTCGTCTACGGACCACTGGGCAGTTAGTGCGCCAGAAATGCTTACCAAAGGGATACTAACTAAGGGGTTGTCACTAAAGGCTATACATCCCCAGTCAGCGCAATTCCAAGTTGATCGAGCTCGACATCACTGTAATCGGATTTGAAGCTGTACAGGCGCGAAAAGTAAGCGGCGAGGTCATGTTGGATAAATGCGTGCAAGCCCCACGGTGGATAGTTGATGGCTGTTTGGATGGCTAGGTCAATTGAGAAAATTTTGGGAAGCGTGACAGCAAGAAGCTGGGATTTGTAGTTATGAAGCCTCTTCAACTATAAAAAGATAAAAATAATTTTATTTAAAAAAATAGTGTTGCTACAATAAGTGTTTCAGTAAGAATTAATATATATATATGATATATATATATATATATATATATATATATATATATCATTGAGATTGTATGCTGATGATGAAAATCTTATAAAATTATAAAACTTAAAGTGAACATTGTTTCATATTTTTAAAAATGTATTGTATATAATAAAGTTAAATGATTAGACAATTTCGAAAAACAAGTAAGAAAAGAAAATATTTCAAAATTTAATTAAATATGTGTTCTTAAAGTATATTTACATCGAGTTTACTAAAACTTATAGATGAAGGAATAAGCTCATTATAATGCGAGGAAAATGGTTTTACACTGAAGCAAAAATTAAAATCACTTCAAGAAATAAATTCCAGTTTCTTTTAACGATGTTTCATTGATTTATAATGAATAAAATGAAGAAATAAGAAAAACATCTTTCAAGAAAAAATACAATTATCGCGGTGAAAAGAAAAAAAAATATCGAATAAATATTTTCGTAATTTATTACATGTCCTAAAGTGACGTCTTGAGTTTTAGGGAAATTTATGGCATCCATTTTTTATTCGCAGACATCGTTTTATTGATTTATAGTATTAATGGATTTAGTTTTTTTCACTGCTAAATATGGGAATAAAAGGGAACAGAAAATTAGATCAGTAAAACAATATTTATTAATTTTATTTAATAAGGTAGCTTTTAATGTTAAATTATCTTTTATTTCCAGTGTTACTGCTATCTTTGTAACTGAGATACTTTTGAAGTTAAAGTAATAAAATAATTAGAAAAGCTTTTCGTTCCTGAAGCAAGGTTACTTTTTTTTAATTGATATAAAATCTATTTATTATAATAAACTTTATTTATTTGCATGGGAACGAAATGCGGATTTTTAAATGCACTAAGCAACGAATATTTAATTAGATAACATACATATCAGAATATTACAAATTATTTAAATGTGCCATAATTTCTTGAGTTACGCTCAGAAAGAAATTTTTTCAGTTTATTAACTTTCCTTCAATTTCTATGTAAAAACTATTAGACTCATTTTATTTATTTTTGAGATGTAATTACTAGCTTAAATGAAAGAAATGATTCGGAAAAGAAAATGCATTTTTAACCAATATCATGAGAAGTCATTGCGTATCAACACTACAAAAATATTGGGGTTAATTTTATATCTATCTATCAGTAGTTTCGTTTTGAAACGTTTTACAACTGTATTTACATTCAAAAAATTGAGGTAGCTAATGTTCAATTTACACAAAAACAAAAATACAGTATTAAATTGAATGATCTATAAATAAACAGCCTTTCATTCCTTGACTTTTGTATCCAACTTTTCAATCATTGTTTTGTCTTTTTGTCCTCGTGTAAGGCGAGTTTTACTTCAGTAAGCAGTTATCTGCTGATTGATTGTTTATTAAAGTCACACTTAAAAGCAACACGAGGACTATAGGCTACAGACTGCGTAATTTTAGACTTCGGTCAAAAGAAGTTGGCACCTGAGCTGAACCACCCTCTGCACACTTTCCCAAAATGCCATTGGCATGATTCCTTGTTTATTACTTTAATCAGTATGCATGGCAATCAATATTAAATGAGAATAATTATGTTATAATCTTTGAAATAATTCGCTATCTTTGAGATTATTTTATTCTAAAATATGTCTTAATTGACTCATTATAAACTACCTTTATAAACATATATTTACAATATCATTTTAAACAGTTGAAAGTTTTTGTTTCAAATTATTTTGAATTAGAAATGTAAATAAATATTTGTATTTCTTTTCCTCTTAACGAGCATAATAATTTTCACACATCTTAGGATATCTGCAATGTAAAATTAATGTTAGTAATAAAAGAAATACGTGTACCAAATATAAACTGGTATACTTTACTAATGAAATAAATTCTAGAAATACTTATGAAATTTCAAACTACGAAAATGTCACTCAAATTTCAGTTCTTAGTTATTAATATAATTTAAGCAAAAACAATAACAATTCTTTAAATATTTTTCGTAAAATATAAAAACCATACCATTACTGTACCAATTAAACGTACACGGAAATTATTTCAAATCTGATACAGAGAATGAAGCAAATTAAAGTTAAATTTTTATACTGATTGAAGTACAGAAATATTAACTTAAAATTTGGTTTTACAAAAAATGAAAGTTTCAAGTATTTGGAGTTGTAAGAAATAACTAGAAAATGTCACTGAACTATTTTCATTTTGTTTACTGTCTAGACTTGTTAATAAAAAAATGTTCACTGACGAGATAATCTTCTTCAGATATTTTATTCTTAAAAATTCCACATTAATAAATAAATTCAAATGTTGTTATGAATCATATATATATATATATATATATATATATATATATATATATATACATTAAATACATGTTCCGTCTGATTTTTTATAATGGGTTTGCTGAAGTGATAATATTTTTAAAGAAAATATTTATCCAAGGATTTTTATTCAGATATATATCTACTAGTAAAAGGTGATTTTATGTTTCCTTTCTCTACAAATTTCTTGTTTTAGAGGGGGAAATGTTGACAAATGGAGAAAAAATAAAATAAATAAATGCAAATGTATAATTTTTAAAAATTTCTTTAATTTGGGATTAATGATGTTGTATATATATATATATATAT
>BMAW01083759.1:74625-130701 GCA_019974015.1 Nephila pilipes
TATATATATATATATATATTACAAAAATCTTTTACTGATGAAAAAAAGATTCAAATCTTACTTGAAATGTTCTTTTATTTGCTTTTAAGTACCATTTATAAAATTCTTTTTCTGAAACTGGGAAAAAATTGCTTAGAAATAAATCGTTTTCAAACCCAGTTAAACTATTTAAAAACAATTTTAAATTTAATCATATCATCATCTTGAACAATTAACCCAGTTAATTGGTTTCAAATGAGATACAGTAAACTGCTAAAACATTCTGAACTACTATTCATTTAGTTACATTAGGATCCATTTTAGGAAAAATTTGGTCTTGAATTACATTTCTAAATAATAACAGCTTATTTATCATACTAATGCATAAATGATACTTAAAGTTTTTCCTTTTGCATCATATTTTCTTACTATTGTGGAATATCAAAAAAAAGTTGCGCGTTTTTCTCTTATATATCACTTTTGAGGAATATTGTGTCATAGCATTTTTGAATTATAATATTTATTAAATTAGTTTAATTTCATCCTCTACTTGATGATAAACATTCTACATGGCATTTATTTTTCTATAATTACAAAAATAAATGCATGTCTTTCCCGTAAAAAATAATTACAGATAAATATATTTTTTCGAATTGATTTGATAGTTTTAATGGACGTTTTTAACTATTTAGAGTCATAAGAATTGTCCTTTACTTAAAAGAATTTCTGTGATATGTGTCTAATCAATATTTTAATACATTTTATTAACTTAAGTAAGAAATTATATATTTTATAAGACTCTTAAAAAGGAATGTATTTTAAAAGCAGATTTTCACATTATTGTACTCAATAGATAATATGTAGTAAGAATAACAATAAAATAACTTGATTGATAATCCTTCAATTTATATACTTTACTTGTTTTGAGATGATTGAAAAGATTATGAACTATTTAATTTTTATTCTTTAGTAACATGATTTATTCTTACAGCTTAAATGAATTTTAAGCAAAATACTGAGATTTATGACATGATATCTATGTCGGCTTCCCATTCAACTAAAACCTTGGGGTCACTTGAAGAGGTTGTTTAAATAGAAAAATCTTCCCTATAAATGAAAATGGACTTATGTATATGGATAACGTTTGATGAAGAATTATGAATAAAATTGAGGACACATATATAACAGCGAATAATTTATCTTTGAATGAGTATTAGTTATAGGTTGAAAGCGGAGCTGAAGCTGTAAACGATCCAAAAATGACTGTTTTGCAAAGTTTGAGAAATTTTCAGATCTTGAATAGAAAAGTTATGCTTAGGGTCAAAGACTGAAATGAATCTCTTTATTTCTTCTAAGATTTCGAAGCCGGAAGTTTCTGTAAGAGAATTATCAATTTATTATTCTAAACGTCAAATCAAAGGCGCATTGGAACTACTTGCAACACCTAGAGTATGAAAGGGAATGGTCTTTAAATACTAAGATTTTGAACAAAAGTAAGTTGGTTCTCTTCTTTTTGCACTCTTATACATTTGACTTGATAATTTTGTGATTATCTAAGTACACTTAGTAATTACTGGAAAGGAAGTAATAGAGAAGCAATACAGATATTAACTTATTGTTTTTTAAATGTAAATTAAAGTCTCCTTGTGTAAATATCAATAAAATTTAAAAGATAAAAGTCAAATGATTAAATATTTTCATATACTTACTAACATGTTGTTGTTATGAGAAAATGGTGTCAGCAAAAATATGTGGACATAAAATGAAGGATAAATGTATTAGTTTCAAAATATTGGCATTAGAATACATTATGATTATTATGATAATTATTATTATGATTTTAATGAATCCCCATTTAATTCGCTTAAAATATATTTATATTATAAAGATATATTTCACTTATTATTTTATCGTTATATTTTTATTTTTGTATGCGAACAGAATATAATAATCTATATGATAAATTAGTGTTTGATCTCCTATTGATATTTAATTTAATAATTAATTATGTGGCAAAATAATCTGTTTTTATTATTTTTGTAGTTATTAACATTAGCAATGTTTTCTACTTAAGAATGGTTTTTCTTGTGAAAGTAAAAGTGCATTAAGAATTTGTGGAGATTATTCTTTTTTCTTAATACTTATTTTTTCTTTGAAGTCTAGGGCTTGAAAATACACTTACATTTTGCTGATTAATATTCGTTTGAATGTTCTATTTTTTCAAAACCTTAACAACTTATAATTTTTACTCATGCTAAAATAAAATTTGCAAAACCAATTTCTATTATTTTAGTGTTTTTAGCTATAAATGAAGGCATATAAACGGTGTTAAAATGAAAAGAAAGAATCCAAATGCCACAATTATTCCCATTTACACATTTTTTCTTTGTACCTGAAAACTAACGGTATCTTCTACAATTAATTTGTTACACAGTCCTAATTTATTTCCACGTACTCTACTAGTAACATAATCGGACACATGAATAAAACAGCAAATCTTTCAAAGAGAAATATAGGTAATTGTTGTCTACACCATTCTTTAGTAGCATCTTTCACCTTATCAATAGAATGAAAGTAGTATGCTTTAAGATACTGTTTATTTACGGGAAAGGGCAAAATTCGAAAACTACAAGTATCAGGACTGGATACACTCTTCCCTCAGTTGTCAGAGACTCAATGATGTAAGGTTAAGTGTCGACCTCGTCACTTGACCAAGGTTCAATCTTATAAGGTCCGTCACCAATAGCCCTTGTTGCTCCTAGTGCGACGTTAATTAAACCAAACGAACGTTTCACTGATAAAAATATATTACATTATTTTTATAAGTTAACTGCAAACATAAATTACATTAAATATTGTAAATTTGATTTAGTCGTTAAGAATTAGAAATTACTTTCACGGTTCTATATACTTATTATTTCTGAGAAATAGATAAATAGAACTTTAGAAAAAAGAAATTGAAAATTGGGAGCAAACATGCCATGCTAAAGATTAAAAACCTCTACGTATGAGTTTATTCAAAAATATATATATGTTTTTAAGATTCTAACCTACTTTTTCCAAAATGTATTTAACCGAGACTGTTCTGATATTTTTCACATTTTAAAAAAAATCCTTTTTCCTATATGGTGCTCATAGTTCCTAATAAATACATAATTTAAGTAAATCTATTGAATAAAAATGAAATGGAACTGAAATCTTAAAAGTTGAATTTTTAAGAAATAATTGTTAAATTTAAACTGTGGTATTAAAATTATTATTTATGAACAGAATGTTATATGTTAATAAGTACTCTTCAAACTTACAAATTAAAATCAAGATATACCGAAAGTAAAATACATCACTAATATATAAATATAAATACAACTATTGGTTATTAATCGCAATGTAATATTTAGAATTCATCTAAAAAAGCTTGCAATAATAATAAAGGAAGGTTCCTGTACGAAGGGCATAGATTTATACATTTCCAAAACAGAAAGAAATTATTTCTATGCAAAGAAATATTCTGTACTGTATCAAATGTTTTGAAGCTATTGGATATTGTACATATCGAGAAAAGGTTTAGAAATTAAAGGAAACAAATTAGATTAATCTTAGGAAGTTTACCTTGCGTGATGAAGAAAAACACATTTTCAGTATACTTACTTTTTTACCCTTCCAGATCTGTCAAAAGAGATGATTATCTTACGAGTGAAAAAGATGTTTGGCATTGACTTGAGCGGAAAGATTATTGGAGAAAACGCCCCACGTTTTTTGATCATTTCTTTGTTCTCCTTTATCCTCGCCTTTCCGAACAGATGGCTCTGCCTGTTCGTTCTCTTTCAGCCCCTTACGTCGGTGCATAGATTGATTGCTGGGCCCTTTTCTTCGAATTCTCTTGGCTGGAGTAGGCAATTCTAAAGACGAGAGTTTATTTCCATGTCTTCTTTTCGTGTTTTCTTCTTCAACTATTCCGTGTCTCCCAGAAGAAAAAGATAATAGTAATCGTATTGGATTTTAGTCAAAGAGTCACTTTGAATTTTACTTGGATAAGGTATTTAAGGTGAATAAGAATCTAAAATGGGGAAGAAGGCTTTGATGGATGTTGGTCTGTGAAAATATATGTAAAGAAAACATTAGTTTGGAAGTGCTTTGAGTAATCGAATGGAAATTGATTTTAAAAGAATAGAAGTAAAAATGTATTCTATTCTGACATTGCTCTAAAGAAATATTCTAAAATTTATTTCAACACACATGTAACAATGTACTGTAATATTGCTCAGTCAAAAAAAGTAAGAAATTATTCGCACAATTAATAACACAACACAAAATAACATTAATGTTATATTAATAAAAATATTTGATAATGTGAAAAATAGTGTTTCAAGAAGAAAAAAAAATATTGGAACATACTAAATCAATATTACATGAAAAAAAATGTTAAATTAATAATATATGAAAAAAGAGATGTGTTATATATTAATATCATATTAAGTAAAATGAATAATAATTTGTGAACATAATCCTTAATATTATACAAAAATAACATTACATTAAATAAATATTGTAATAATTTAAAACTACATAAATATGATTAATATTAGTTAATTAGTATTATATGAAAAAATATTACTCTTTAAAATAAATAAATTGCATCTTTTTTACATAAACTATAGTGATCTATACCTTTTTATCAATAACAAATAGATAGAATTTATCAAAGTTGTCATTATTTAAAACAATATTTCAAACAAATTTCGATTGATTAATTCTTTCTAACTTAATTAACAAAATATTAGAAGTCAAAGCTTGAATCTGTATTTAAAATATTTTTTTTTGCTTACTGTGACTCTAGTTCACCAAGAACATCGTTAATTCAAATTGGCGTTATCCAAAATACTTCTTTAGAAAGAAAAAAATTAATATCTCTGGTTTTCTCAAAAATACATATTTTAACAGATAATGAATCAAAATTCTGAGCTTAAATTTCTTTCTTAATGATGATATTTTAAAGATAAAAAAACAAATTGTATTAAAATTAATTTATAAAACTTCAAGCAAAGCATGGAAAATATGAAATAAAGTACACCAATTTTAGTTCTTCTTTTCAAATAGAATTGCGTTTGTAATTTCGTCTGTATTAAAAGATAAATTGTATTATGATACGCCTTAATTTTGTTCTTTTCTTAGTTTTGTTTTTCTAGTTCTCAGTTTAAATATTTCTTGTAAAGTGAAATATATAGAAACTTTAGCAGGATGCAATAATTAATTTAAGAAATGACAATTATTTTAGCAATGATTTAAGATGAAATTTGATTCTTTCTAAACAAATTTTTATTTTTCTTAAAGCAACATAATTAGGAGCCTTTATTTGGGATATGAATATAATATATCAAATAAAAATCAAATATTCAATCATGTGTAACAAAATATGAACTCTCATATCGCACAATCTTTTTTGGAGACACATTTTTTTCCACAAAAATCATAAAAAAAAATGTATCTGCTATATTTTACTTCAAAAAGGTTTAAATTAATCAAAACCAAAAATAGGTGAATAATTAATAAGCGGAATATATAAAAATTTACAAAATAAGGAATTTAAGATAAATATTAAGGATATATGTCTAAAAAGGATTGCTTCTGAATAACTCCATATATTAATTATTGGATGCACACATAATATACGAGTTTAATTATATTGAACGCATTTTTCGTAATTGGTAATGATGATTAGCATTGTGTTTAAATTGTTCAATAGCTACATAATTCCAGGTAAAACAATTGCATTTTCTCAATACTGTAAATCCCGATTTTCTGCTCTGAATAGATATTAAGGTACCCTGAAAATGATTATTCCTATTTTGAACAACAAGCAAGCATATGAGTGAGGACACTAGGAATGGAATAGCTTATCGTAATTCTAGTAAAAGACAGGACTAACTCATTTGAAATTCCGTTTGCTCTGAATATTAATGGAGAAGTTGTCCAATTCACTATCGTTGTTGAGCAATTGTTACCATAATCAATGATACTTCTTTCGATTTACTATATTTTTTTACTGTTTTTGATTATCTTACTGTTTCAGATGCATGCTGGAACAATGTTTCTATTTTCTACATGTTTCATGTGACATTTTTTTGAATATCAACTATCTATCTTTCAAATCTTTCAATCTTTCAACAATCAAATCTTTCGCTTTTTAATTGTTGAAAACGGAGCGTTTTAAAAAAAATTATTCTAATATTAAAGTTTCATATTTTGTTAAGGTAGACTATTATAAAGTTTAAAAATGTCGAATATGTATACAAATTAACTCAAAAGTAAGGAATTCGTAAAGTGCTATACTATATAGAGAGAAATTTAGAATATGAATCTTTCACATTTCTCTGCCATATTTCACAAAATTTGTTCAATATATGAGCAAATATACTCAAAATGTTTTTCTCTCTCAATATGCATGATGATTAAATTATTCTTCAGTAAGAAGGAAATTATATTCTGAGTTAAATCAATAATTTAATATTAACTACATTTCAATGGATTTCATAAATTAATGTGAATATATTAAAATGTCAGAATAAAAACAATTCTTGTAAAATTTTAAAAAAAATGCAAATTTTGTACAAATTTAACTAATGAAAATCAAAATTTATTTATAAGAAATAAAATTGAATTTCATTAAAAAATATTTTTGAAACTACTTAGAAAGTCTTACAAGCAATTTTACAAACTTACTTTTTGCATATTTTATATCGTTAAGAGTAATGATATGGTCTCGTGAGGAAGATTCCTTTAAAGTTTTCATTTAGAGGACTGTATAGGTAGTATTTGTAAACATGGCTGGAGTTTCTAAACAAAGGGTATTGCTAGGAAAAGAAGTTCAACTAAAAATTTATTTATGAATATCTTTAAAATAAAAAACGATAGATATATATAGATATATCTTTTTAATCATAAAAAATATTCAAGAGTTATTTAATTTTTTGGTATATTCATATATATATAACAAAAAAACACTACACACCAAGTAGGATTTGTCCGATTGTTATAAAATTTCGTATGCTAAAGCATTTAGAACGAAAATGCAAATGCTAAAAATTTGGTGTCCACTGAATTAATAGCGAGAGCTATAGCGCATTGGAACTGCACACTCTACAGATATATATTAGAAGCGATTATATGCCCAAATTTTCTTTTGTAATGCGATTTAGGATACCTTTCAACAACTAAAAAAATGCCTTGCCGTAAGATTCAAGCTAATTACGAGCAACTGTCAGCGTATGAAAGAAGCGAACAGTTGGATTAGAAGAAACAGATTCAGAAAATCTTAGAACCGCTTGTCATATGAGTCAAAGCAAGGCGGCGATTAGAAGATGATGGCAAGAATGGGTGGACAACGGCAGATTTCTACGTCATGATGGTAGCGGTCGACCTAGGGCCACAGCAGATCGGGAGGACAGAGTGATTCTCAGATCAGCTGTCACAGCGCCTGATTAATCGTTATCAACCATCAGACGTGCGGCCCATAAACGAATGTCCCCCATGACCCTTCACAAACGGCTCATAAAGTGAAATCTACGCTAGTACCTACAGCTACGCCACCTGCCACTCATGCCTGCACGCTATTGAGCCAAAATACAGTTGTGCTCAGCTCAATCAGATTGGAATGATGCTGACTGAGGACGTATAATGTTTAGCGATGAATTCCGCTTCCAATTATGTCCTGAAGATAATCGAAGACGTGCCTGAAGACGCTTAGGGCATTGTGTCGATCCAGCTTTCACTATTGTACGCCACACAGGCACTCAACTAGGAGTTAAGGTCCGGGATGTCATTTCCGTTGATAGCGTTTGGTCGTCATTAGAGACATACTTACAGCACAGTGGTACGTCGACGACATTCTGAGACCTATTTTGCTACCGTTCCATTTGCAGTATCCTGACTTTCTTTATCAGCAATATAATGCCAGACCACATACGGCACGTATTGCTATGAACTGTGTTACAGCTTATCAAACACATCCTTGGTCATCCAGATCTCTCTCCAATAAACCATGTATGGGATAAGATGGGAGGCGACAGCATCTACTAAGGATTCTTGATGACCTAGTCCGACATTTGAAGCAAATTTGGCAAAAATAATCTAAAGAGACCATCAGGGAACTTTATCACTCTATGCTACGTCGTATGGTAGCTTGCATCCAGGCTAGAGGTGGGTCAACACCTTATTGAGCTGATTAATTTGAATCTATGTAACTCTGGAATAAATAATCCATTATTTCTGAAATTTTAATGATTTTCTATTCTGTTCATAATTTTTCTATCCACCAATTTTTGCCTCCATTGGACAAATCTTTCTTGTTGTGTCTCTTTTTTGTTATAGTATATATATATATATATATATATATATATATATATACTCTGGTGTGCGAAACTTAAGTAATAATGTAAATTTTAAGCAGGTAGCCATGAAATTGCAGGGTAGGATTATTGAGATCAGTACGATGAACACGCAATTCAGAATAAAGGTAATACGTATGCAACTGTCTGGAAACAATTGTTGGGAAACGATTGTAAGAAAAACACGTGCGGTCTGCGCCCGCAGATCAAGATAGCATCAAATGGAAAAACGGAGGCTCAATTAAAGACGTTCACTGCCAGTGAAAGAGAGCTATTTCGTGAAATATGGCAAGAAGAAATCACTTGGACGACTTAACACGTAGAAGTAGAACCGGAAAGCTAGAGGAGGTGCTTAGTTTGACGAGAGTTGCTGAAGAGTTCGGAATCAACAAAAGTGTTGTTTCTCTCACTTGGAAAGCCTACCAAGCTATAGATACAGCTCTTAGAAAATTTAACAGTGGTCAACTCAAGAAAAAAACTGTAGTAGATGAACGATAATATCGTCCTGCAGGCGAAAAGAGCTCAACACCAGTCAGCAAGCGACATTTCTCAGCAACTGTGTTCAGCAACAAGGCGAAGAGTGTCGCAGAAACACTGCATCCCTTTCAACGTTGACCATCGCAGACATAGTTCAGAGTAGTGTAAGGAGCACAAAAAGGGACATCTCATCAATGGAGTTGTGTCCTCTAAACACATGAGAATAGTTTCAGTGCCACAAGCGGTAGTCAACGCCAGTTGACTTTGAGAGAAGTCGGAAGATGGTTGCATCCCAGTAACATCACGCAAAGAGACCGTTTCGGTAGTCCTGGGGTCGTGCTCTTTGGAGGTATTATGCTGAACCGATGGACTGATCTTCCCGTTTCAACAGAGGTTCTGTAACAGGAGGTCGCTATTGTAAGGATGTGATCCTTCCCAATGTACCTTTGTTCTGATGTGCTACTGGACAAGACTTCGTTTTCCTGGATGACAATGCACCGACACACCAGGCTGCTAATGTTCAGCATCTACTGGAAAGTGAAATTGTCACTCGAATGGATTGGCCAGCGTTCTCCCCTGATTTAAATTCCATAGAACATATGTGCGTTACTTTGAGAAGACCCCTTGCGGGACGATTACATTCTATGAGAAACACCCAACAATTGAAACAGAAGCTGATTGATGAAAGGATACTCTTACTTCATGAACAGTTGAACTATCTGGTGTTGAGGATGATAAGACAGTTTTAAGCAATCAATGCAGTAAGAGGAGTAAATATCCCATACTAATTAATATCTGCTTGTCGTCCTTCTTCTAAGACAGACAATCCAGTGAAACCAATACTATGAGTTCAATAAAGCGGTTTTTTTTTTGTTTGATTCCATACTATATGTATAGTATTCATATTTGCGCAATTATGCTTTTATCATCATTTAAGTACAAAATACTGTCTCTCATTCCTGAATATCATGTCTCTCAGATTTCTCATTGAGTTATTAAAAACACCTGTATGAGTATATATATATATATATATATATATATATATATATATATGAGGAGTAAATGAGGGGGAAGCGCAGAGAAACAAAATACAAAATAACGTCTATGTTGCAGTCTACGACCAAATATTTCTTCAAAACTATAAATACAGTTGGATAAAACTATGTGCATTCTTCCAATTCAACTGAGTTATTTGTACTTTGTGTAATTCGTTGATTATTAGATTATTAGACTGTAATCTGTAAGAGAACACATAAAATATACTAAAATATAACTCTAATTATAGTGTCTTTTTCATAGTAAATTTGAAGAAAAATAACCTTTTTTATTATTATAGCATAATTATTATTATATGTAATATATATATTAATATACCTATTTTACTATAACTCATTGCAAAATTGTTTAAACATTGTGTGTTTTAGAGAATCATTTCCAAATGTTTTTAAATAAGCTTCAAATATTATTGAGCAAGCATTATGTATACCTACTATTAAAAACGAATATTTGTTAAATTTCACAAATAAATAATTTGATAAATGTAATCAGATATTTACCTGTTAATTTGGAAGTCTTTCAGATTTTAAACTAAATGAAGTAAATCATTTCTAAACTACACCTCAAACAAGTAATTTTATGTTCATCAGGATTTAACTATGATTAATTTCCTCAATATATGAAGTTAGTTCTAAATCTAATTGCAGGTAAGTTTCTCAGATTAATAACTCCGTAAGTTTCAGTCTGAGTCTGACAAGTATTTATTATGTCTAAGTTTAGCTTATTCCGATATTTGTTATGAAAATGTAATTTGATACGTTTTTCATATAACACATTTGACACATAATATCAATAGCTACAATGTGAAATTTTCTAAAAATGTAACCTTCATTCATAACTTCATTCAATAAAATCCATGTAAATAAAATAAAATAAATTGCTGACATATAACAATTTTAATCATAAATATTTAATATATGAATAGTTGGAATATAAGACATAGTTAAACGAGGAATGCTTTTAATCAACTGTTTAGTATTGTTCTGAAATTTAGTTTCAATTATATTACAATTTAATCAGATTGGATATTGATTCGTTTGATATTTAAATGCATATGAAAATTCACCAGTAAAACATGTTAGATATTCTTAGTTAGATACTTTTTTAAAATTCAATGAGTCTCAACATTAGTAATAAGTTCATTAAAAGGATTGATTAAAATTTGTATTCGTATAAATCAAATGGCTTTTAAGTGGAAAATAAGTTTATCATTACCTCAAAAGTGTTGTTTTGAAACTTAATAAGGGTTTCTTTTTTTCCTATCACGGCCCCTCATTCTACTTAAATACATAACATTAAGAATTTGTACCAGTATATAAAAGCCATTATGTAAAATTCGGCAATGAAATAATAAAAGAGGGACGAACATTATATACAACAGAGGAAGCGCCTGAACAAAATTGTTTTTCTGTGCCCTAAATCTTGAATACTGTTTCGAAATCTAGAAATTGCTTATTGCAGAAAAAAAAAAAAAAAAAACTAATGAAATTCACGTCTTTGTAATTTAAATTTGATTTTATCACTAATCTAGGTTTATTTTCAAAATGGGTAACCTTCACATAGAGAAAATATATTTCTTTTGAGTATCCTGCAAGAACGTAAATAATGGCTAGAAATTTTCAATGATGAGAACCCTCTATTATTAATAGGAAATTCCTGGTAATGAGAAATATTATGAAGATAATTTTTTTGCTGCTATTTTAGAATTTGTAAAAGTTAAGATGGTCCATTTTCAAAAGGACCGAATCAATTATTGTCCAACAAAAACCAAAGGGAGGCCTGCTAGTTTCTAACCTTTCAATTATAAAATTTATTCAGATGCTTATAATACTCCATTTGTTGGTATCTTAGTCGCATAAAATTCGATCACCCTTTGAGATGAATTTTAAGCGTATTTAAAACTCGTGTGTATGCTGAAGGAGATCTGGAAGGTATTTAATGAAACTGGGATTTCAGATCATCATTAGACTTGATCATCACCAGATCTGAGCTCACAATAAGAGAAATTTAGGATCTGAGGTGTTTATTTGAATCTAACTTGTTTTAGGAAAAATAATCTTATAAGCATCTTTTTTAATAAAATCAAACATTTGTTACATACGACATATATATATAACTTAAATAATTATGAATTATAGATCAGATTATATAGATATGAAATTAAAAATTCAATATAATAGGGGATTGTTAATAATGTTTTCTCTAGACAGAAAATTACTTTTTCAAAATTAATAGAGTTTCTTTCCTTGATAGCAATTTAAATATGAAAATTTATAGAGATATATATTATATAACTTTATTCATAGAAGTATTAAACTAGATAATATGTTTTTACATTTTCTAAATAATTTAAGTAAAATCTTTCATATTTGTGTTAAGGCTGGTTAGACAATTAATATTTTAAAAACAAATTTAAAATATAAAAATTATAAGATATACTAATTTTCAACTTAATAAAATAGAAAATACCTCTTTTTTTTCAGAATTGCATTTATTTTGTATTTAGATTCACAAACATTAATTTTTAAAAATATTAAGTATTATGACCTAAAAAACATTTATCCAACTTATTAAAAATAAACTATTAAAAAAATTATAATCTATTAACCAAATATTAAAAAGCTATTAACAGAAAACTCTTAAAAATATTTTTCCAACTTATACAATTTTCAAATAAAATTTTCTTCGTTCTTATTCTGATATACTGGAGACGATATATTTATGCTTAATGATTTGAGTTTTTTTGTCAATTGTAAATCTATGGCTGAGGACAACGTTATTGCATTTGTTAAAAGTTAAATGAGTTTTTTTTAAAGTTTTATTTCTTAAATTTAGTTATTTCTTATGTATCACTGCTTTTAACTCAATATCATGTAGTTTACATTGAATTCTGTTTTAAATTGTAGATTTCCAGATTTTTTTTTTTTTTTTTTTTTGCTTTCTCTTTTTTTGCTTAAAACGGAATTTTTGATTTCCCTCTCTGTTATATCAGGTATATGCTTTTCTTGACTGGAACTATTGTTAACAGAGAAGATTTGACCATTAAAGTACGTTTAAGCAGAATTTTTAATACTGATTTAGTACAGAATTATATAGCTTCATTTAATGTTTTGAATTGTTTGCAGTTAAAGCATTGTTTGTACACGTTTGTAGGATTTCCTTTTTCAATTATTTCTTAATGTTCTTCTATAATTATTATTATTATTATTATTATTGTTGAATATATATTTCCTGCCTTTATATAAGTTTATATTACTTAAGATTTAATAATGAACAATTTTTATTTTTCGTTTTTTTCAAAAAGAACATGAATCTGGATTTTTTAAATTTTCTTTCGTTTGAAGCATTTTATAAAGTTTTAATGTTCATTGGCAATCATATTTTTTTTATACTGAAATTTAGGCATGCATAAACACACACATCTACAAGCTTAATCAGGATTCAGCTATAAAGAAAACTCGGGACCAGTTGACTTCCCACCGTTAAAGATTTGCTTCGAGATGTTGAATGAACTGTCCGTACAGCAAAAGTTACATGTATACAAAACACAGATTTACTACTTGAGTGTTCCCATGAATGGTTTATTGAGGCCATTAGAAACCATTATTCCATGAATGGTTAGCTGTGATAAGTTTCTCTCTGAGCTTTCAGAGAGTAATGGAGACTGTTGCTTGCCAATAGTATTTCTGTGCCCCATCATCAGTCAATCCAAGTAGTAGTCACTCTAAGCCCTTGTATAACTTATCCCGAACTGACCAATACCTTCTTGATAGGGAAGAGGTCTCATTTTATTGCTATCGAAACCATGGCATCAGTTAGAGTTCAATTTATAAGTACCTTGTGATTTTAGCTTGAGAATTCCCAAGCTACGAGTCGCCCCATTGCTCTCCAGAGAATAGAGTCGAGAACACATGCATTTAACAAGTGGAATGAAGTTGACACGCAACAGATTGCTCTTCGAAGCATTGATGATAATTAATACCTGATGCTCTTGTCTCGAGGTTAATGTTGAAAAGTTTATTTTCAAATAAAGAGGTGTCCGGGGGCTCAGTATAGAAATGTTTATTCAACGACGTATATTTCTTGTTAATTTGCATTATTATTTATTAAATTATATTCATTGGTCTGCATAAAATTTTAGAATATCCTTTTTGCTTATCACCCCTCTGCTGCTTCTCTGCCGTCTAGAATATATAATTCAGTGTGCAATTTTGAGTGTATACGTATATATATATATATATATATATATATGATAGTTAAAACGGACAAATAATTTTCATGATTTGCTGAATGTATTCCATAACAGATGATATTTTTATAAGTTGTTGCAGAAATTATATTCTTTATTTTATAATAATAGTCCATGGTAGCCTAGTATTCAGGTCATTGTTTTCGTCGAGTCATGGCTTAGAGCTTGATGTCCCTAAGCAACCAGCGTATCTCGGCTGATACTCACTAAATCAGGTTGGTGTCTTGCATCCTCCCGTTTGCATAATGTGGAAGTTTAGAGAAGTAAGTGCCATCTTAGGTGTGGTCTTCGTCAACTGTTTGAGTTCAAAGTAACGGGGTCCTTTATAATAGCCCTCGTTTTCTTCTCATTACGATAATAGTAGAAAATAAAATTATTTTAAGACGTACATTATATAATCTGCAGAATTTATGACTAAAATTTTTATGTCCACTGATTACAATATATTTTAAAGAGTAGTGTTTTTCCAATTTCAGAAAATTTCAGCTTGTTTATCATATGAAATAATTTCAAAATTAAAAATATTAGGACATGCGGGGAACTCTGGAAATTAAGTCCAAAACGTTATGTTTCTGAGGTATGTTTCTTTCCAAATTATTAGTAGAACTTAGCCTTTTTTCGTGCCTAATAATGATAATTTTAACATTCTATAGAACTATATAAGCATAATTTTTATTAAAAAGTTATTTTCTCCTCTTAGTTGATTATGAAAATTATTTGTGAAATTTATTTTCATTTAAGAACCAGTTTTAAGAGAAAATATGACGCAATCGGGCTCCAATTTTTGTATGTTTTTTGTAAAGGATATTGATGCATATAGTTTAAATACATAATAGTTTATCTCTAATTAATACCTAAGTTTCAAGAAAAAATATTTAATATGAAAAAAAAATTAAATTTCCAAAAATACGAAGTTCTGTATTTTTTCAAAGAAAATATGCATAATATCATGAAAACGGTTGGTTGGCTACATTTCGTGCTTTATTTTCTATATGAGGATTAAAATATGTTGTGTATCATTGGAACGTTATTTTTAAAAATGGTACTTAAATGCAAATGTAAATGAAAAATCATGTCTATATTCAATTCAAAAGGAAAGAAAAACGTTTCTACCAAAAATTACTTTTGCATTTCAATAAAATGATTAAAATATCATTAATAAGTACACAAAAATCCGAAGCTCTATGAATATTTTTTAAAACATAAATGTCACAAAAAAAGAAAGAAGCTTAAATTCTGTATTTTATTTCCCGCCCTCTATTTCCTGGTACCCTTAAGCATAATTTTAATGAAAATGTAAATAAAAAAAGGGAAATAAACTGTACTATATGAATAATAAATTATTTCGAAAGTTACTGTTATATAAATTATAGTATGAGCCTTCACCAAACATTTAAAGGTTTTAAAATTGTTACATATTCGTACTTTCCTTTTTGATCATAATAATCGTAAGGGTATGTCATAATTTGAAAAAAAAAGTCTATTAACTTTATAAATAAGTGTTGATCGGAAAAGATTTATACAGCTTATGAAATAGTTAATAATATTCAGTACTGAAATATGCATACTAATTACAGTTTTCACAATTTCTTCAAGTTTAAATATTATTCAATAAGTAATTTTAATATTTCTGTTAATTATATTTACAAAATTTTATGAAAACTCCATTACTTTCTCAATATATATTGAATTAATAATGTTTGAATGGTAATGATAATTATTTCTGCATTTTAACATCAGAATGCCAGGGATTGTTCGGCAGCAGCATTTATTTACAAACGATAAGACTAAATTAATGACTTTTAATAATTTCTGATATAAAGGAGAATTAAAGCAGAAATTTGAATATCTAACAAAAAATATTATTTTCCTCTATATTTCAAATACCTTTTGTTTATTGATAAAGCTTCGTGCCATTGAAGAAAGTGGTGCACACTTTACTTTTTCATAAAAAGAGGGGATTTCAAAAACATTTTCTGTCGTGGACTCATCGGCGGCGTTCTTTTCGATGGGTCGTGGGTTCGATATATGATACCATTAAATATCCACCGTTTAGAGAGATCAATGGACGTTGAATCTAGTAGAAATCTCAAGTCCTCCCGAAAGAGGGCATAAACACTTCCAAAGACGTAATGTGAAATTTTGGAAATGGGTGCCAGGCTCAAGTATCATCCTTGACACTTGATAGAGTATCAAAATTACGAGGTCCGTCGTAAATAGCTCTCGTGCTGCTTCTCAATGTGTCATTAATAAACAATCAAATGTTAATTAATCCTTATTTCTTAAAGACCACTTAGTGGAAAAATATTCAAATTAATTCAAATATATCCTTGCAATGAATTGAAAAGAGGAACGTTGCAATTCAATGCAGTACTCTTCATTTGCTGTTTTTCATTTGTTTTTCAGAAGTCTATGAGTATCATGCTTGTTGCATTCCAAAAATAATGATCAACATAACTTTTCCGGTCGTCCTCTTGATTCGAACGCAAATTATGCTTTCTTCAAGCATCTAAGCTACACCAGAGACCTTCAAGTTCACATCATAGTTCTTGTAGATGAAACCTGGCTTAAAATAGATTTCGAACATTTTGCAATATTGATATAAGTGATAGGATTCCTATTGGTGGGTGTATTCGTAAGCTAGTATCTTACTTGATGTTGCAGACTGTTGGGAAAAGGCAGGATTTTGCATTATTTTCCATGTTACTGGCTGCTACAAGAGTAAATGATAGCGGCTTTCCTTGTAGGTTGAGAGGATGATAGAGTACAGAGGAGAGTGGTTCTATTGGATGTTTCAAAAGGGTGCTCTAGTAAAAATGGGGAAGTGGGTGGAAAAACGAGTAGTGCAAGTCTATGTAGTTATCAACCTCAGATGTTAATTGATGAATATTTCTAAAAATTAAGAAAACGAAAATTAATGTGATAGAAGCAGAAGAATTGTTTAAGGTGGGTCAAAGTAATCAAGTAGAAATTTTTGGGTCTTTTTGAATTTAATGTGGGAACATTTTCTTCAAGATTTAACATATATGAATTTTTCCCCTTGATTCATAGGTTAGTTTTGATTTAGCAATAAATGTCTGCCATATCACAACTAACCTACGGACCAAAGTCACAATGGTTTTCAAAACTCTTAACAGATGGCAACACATACTTTTAATAACATCTTGCCTTATTAACGCCTTCTGTCAGCAAACAAAGATATATAATGATTTTTATATGCAGATAATGAAAGGTTAGTACAGAAATTTGAATCTAATAAAATATCTGTTTTTCATGCATCACTGAAATTCGTTCTGCTAATTAATAATGTTTAGTTAACCTATGTCGACCTTATTTCATTATTTAATTCAACATCCAATTAAATAGTCAATAATCTCAAACTCTAACTGAAGATACGTGCGAGAAGGAAAACACACTGTATTATAAATCAAAGGATATTCCAGATCGATAATTCTGTAATCTGTCTTAACTAAGTTAAAAATATTTAACTCTCAAATAATAAAGGTTTAGCTTACCAAATCACTAATTCCGATTCACCCAATTCTCAAGCATTGCAGATTTGACTCTTATTTTTTCTGATCAGGTGTCAATTCCTACTACTATCAATGGAAATGACTAAATACAATGAGTCACTGTAATCGGCAGCATCTAACAACTTGCCGCTGTCCTGTATCTTATTTCGTTTTCCTTTCAATTCTATTTCGCTTATATATCACTATCCTCTAATTCAATTCATTACACTTCTTATCTTCATTAAATTTTTCTAATCTCGTTTCATTTGGTTGACAAGGAGTTATAACTGTGTGCATTTCAAATTATCAAAACTCCTCGAGATTACTGAAGGAAAAATCGCGAATAACCCAACTTGACAAAATTGAATGAACTGTAGTACAATTTACTTTTTTTAAGTCGTTAATGTTCTTATTGCAAAAAAACTAGTTGCATCACAATTTCTCTTTCTTTCGAGAGAGATCATCAATATTTAATATTTCCGCCCGAAAATGATTATTTCTTATTAAAGGAAAAGAGGCTTAGTCAGGAAGGAAAATTAATAGAATACCATCTTTTCAAAGACTTATTTAACTAATATTTTAATAACTCCTTTCCTGCGGTATGGAAAAAGAACACGAGTTATTTTCCAAATTAAAAGATTAGCAGAAGGATAAAAACTATTTGTTCTTTTTTCCTCTCCGTATTTTTTTCGTTCCTTCGCCAAAAGTTAATTAAATGCCGCAAAGTGGAAAGTACTCGCGTGCAGCTCTGTACAGACATTTCTTTAAGTGAATTTATAAGCTGCGATGGTGTGGAGTTAGAGTAAAAAAAAGCTGCTGAAACAAGATTTTTAATGACGATGGTATGGTAATTAAGCATTTAACGGTTCGCTGGTGTGATCGGACCACTAAACTGTGGACAAAAGAAATCCAATGAGGTTAAAAAAACACTAAAACTAGAAAGGCTTTTAAAAAATAAGGGAAAAAAGATAAAACTCACATCTGGTTTTCTACGCATTTTTGGCGTTAAGACTCCTGGGTCATGTAATATTTTTCTCAAGGCTGTTTTTACGCTATTAGGGATTTTGTTCTCATTCAGAAAAGAACGGTAAGGAATTGCCTTGTAAGGGTTATAAATTATAGCTTAAAGTATAGAACAGTTAGTAAATAAATGAAACCGGAAACAAAGTGGGTCAAGGGAATTTAGTAGATACCCTTTTCCTATCAATTATTAATGACTCAAGAATTATAAGATAATTTAGTTTTGAGTTAATATATTCAACATGTTTAGAAGATAAAGAACATATTCTTTTTTTATGTTTTGGGATAGGGAAAATATTGCTGGATTAAGAAGAATGAAATAGATAATAAGTGTGAAAAAGGAATTAGATAAAAATATTTATGAATTAGATAATAAATGGGAAGGTCAACGGAATAAGGTAACCCTTTTAATACCAATTATTAATAACTCGAGAATTATAAGAAAGTTTAGCTTTGAATTAATATATTTAACCGATTTAGGAGAGTTTTTTTTTTAACTTTTTGGGATAAGGAAAAATATTACTGAATTAAAGTAGTTCTAAGTAAATTTATTGACATGGATAGCTGTAAAATAAATTTCTGTGCTTATATTTAAAATACTATTTCCAAAAAGTGAACAAACAACAGCAATTCAAAAGCCCTTTATTTGAACTAAATTATAAAATGCAAATAATTCTTACAATAAAATGTTACCATAATTCCAAAAGAAAAATATGATTCCATTTAAAAACTTATCTTTATAATAACTACTTATAATCTAATTTAAAAAAAGGATTCTATATTCCATTTACTAATTGCGCAACAAAATTAGTCAAAAATGGTCAAAAATTATTATTGGTTTGAAAAAATTGTTCTTTTTATGCTATGTTTTCATTTCCATTCATTTCATTTTCCAATTTCATTCATAATTAACTTTTAACAATTTACAATTTATTTTTAAGAAGTTTGGAGAATGAGGTACCAGCTCGTGTGTCATCCTCTTCACCTATTTGAGGTTTAAAATAATGAGGTACGTCACCAATAGCCCTCATATTTTTCTTCATGGTAACATTAATAAACAAACAAATCAAGTTAAATCATTTTATGTTATTTTTAATGCACATCTAAAATGAGTCTCTAATTGTATTTTAAATTATGTGTTGACCTCACAGAAATCGCATTTTTCTCATGTGCTCCAAAATAATTATTTATCATATATAAAATACTGTTATAAAAAGATTAATCGCCATTTAGTTGACACGCTTTGTATTAATATATGAAAACACACGGTCACGATAGCTGAGTAGTCATTGTCGCCAGCTCACACACGATGTTCTTTCCGACCAGTCCTGAGTTCAAGTCCTTATTCCTCTAAGGGCTCGTCATAAAGTTCGACCAATTAACACTGTAGAACTTCGAGGTTCTCTCCTGGATATCGTGGGTAAGTTTGGGGAAGGGTTCCTCAGTTCTAATGTTGTGATCGGCACTTGACCTATGTTTAAATCTACGAGATCTGTAACCAATAACCTTCTTATTAATTCTAAGTCGGACGTTAATAAAAAAATAATCTTATCCCTCTTAGATCATATAATTGTAAAGTGAATAATAAATTAAATTTATAATATAATGTAAATATTTCATTGTATGGTTTTGGCAACATCGCAATAAAAGCCCCGTGAATATACACTTCATTTTTCAATCAAAGGAACTACACTAAATATGGGAAAGCACATACAAAAATGAAAGCGTTAAATTACTTCAATACATTTTTGATAAATGGCTTTGTAAACCAAAAATATTTTACAAAAAAATTATTTTGCTATTGTAATCTCTCATCACTGAAAGTAACTAAAATAAAAGAGTGAATAAAGTTCGATGTCAATTTTTCTTATGAACATTCAAAAAAATCGGTAAAAATTATAGTCATCATAGAAGGATTAATAAATGCAAACTAATTTATATGTATTTCCTAATTCATTTTTGCAATTGTTTCCTTTTGTTTCATTGCACCATTTTGAGCACATTGCAGCAAACAAAAGACCCTAAACACTTGAGTAGAATACAAAATCTCATATTTTGCATTTACAATAAAGTAAGAGAATGAAAAAAAAATTATTTTTCCATAGAGTTTGAACTAGAATGAAAACTAATTTCTTAGAGGGTAGATTTTGGTCAAGAAGTTATCTTTATAGATGAAATAATATCATTGTTCTCTTCTCACGGATTTTAAGGAAAATAAATTTGGGAATGTTTAAAATAAATTAGAAATCAAATTTATACTATCTGGGTTATTTTGATACTATTTGTATGTAAAAATGAACAGATATATAAATACTTATCGCTCTTTATTATATTCCATTCTGCTTATTTTATTTTTAAAATATTTTCAGAATCAATATCGTAATTTTTTTTTCTTATTTTAAAAGTTTCCTGTCCCTCATCATATTAGTTTATTCAATTAATAGACTTTAATACCATCAGATTGTAAATTGAATCAAAATATGTAAAAAGGCTCATTTAATTAGATATTTTTAAAAAAAATAATCATTATATCAAACATTCAAAGGGAAAAGTTACTGTAAATAATTGAAGTTCTGTAAGGAATTGAAAACCCAATACTTAACGAATTTATGTATTCCAGATTTTAATACCCATATCCTATTACTTTATTCATGTCATGAACCTCAATAACACCATTGTTTGCGGTTAATCAAAATGCTTTCTGATATTGCGTTTCACAATACAATTGTGTAAAGCTAATTATTACATTCAGCCTCCATCCAATCAAACGATGAATAGCCTCATAGTTGTAGACACGCATTCAGCATTGCTAATCTAATATATGGTTTGAATGGAAGAAGAAAATACTCGTTTGTTAAGGTTAGATATACATTTATTATCAGAGAATGGATTCGCTATATAATTCTGAGTCGAAAAATAAGGTAACAATTGTCATTTTGGATAGCTAAAAGTAAAAACTATGCAAGAAATTTGCATGAAACATGTAATTTTCATTTCAGTTAGATTATTCTTATTAAATTCAGTAAATATGTATTTTTTACAAATTTTTAGTTATTAGACAACTAAATACGTTCGGAAAGGAACGAACTTGGAATAAATTCCAAAACGTTGGAAATAATTTACAGCACTGTGTTCTGTAGATTTGAAGAAAGTCAAAAGAAAAAGCAACTGAATCACTGTATTTGCGTATGAGAATAGTTAAGACTATTAAATACTGATCTTTATTTCCTTGCTTAGTATACTTATGAATATACTCAATATATTTTCTCGATCAGAAGTCGTTATGTTCTCTGAAAACATTCCTTTTAACATGAAACATATAAAATATGCTTATAATCCTATCAAATTTTTACAAGGCAAATGCATATCCCAATTTTTAAAATTAAATCTCATTAATGTTTCATATTATAGCTCCAAATTTAATTGGTATAAAATGAATAAGATATTTATTAAATTTCCAGATTTGGAAGATGTTTGATCAATTTAAAAAGCAAACAAGAACTATCAATAGTGGAAACATTATTAGTAAACATAGACTAGTGTCTCCCAAAGATTGTCCCTCCCCCCCCCCGCATTCGAAATGCGTACGAGTTAAAAGTAAAAATAATACTGCACTGATGGAATTTTAAGCCGTTAATGTGTGTGTACAAAACAATAACGAAATAATAAATTTACATACATATAATTACTGTATTTTTAATAAATCAAAAATTACTGAATAAAAAATTAAAATAAATAAAAGTGTTCTTTAATATGACACATTTTAAGAAACACGTTATCGCACCTCGAGGACCTAGGTGGTGTGAGCCGCTGAAAAATGAGTTGAGACAACGTGACTCTTACAGAGAATATTTACGATCTTGACAGTTTGTTCCATCAATTGACGCCTGTTTTTGATCGTATCGAAAAGCAGAACGCAAGATCAAATTCCTGAGGTAGATACTTTTTTAACAAGAAAAACTCGTTCACATTCATTCGTACTGATGCTGGTAAACTTTGTATTACTTAGTTCGTGATTAGTAATATACTACTGTAGCTTTGTTTAGTAAAGTTCCCGTGTAACAACATTTAATAATTTTTGTATCGTTATTTTATTAAGAATGAATGGTTAAAAACAATTTTTTAATCGAGTCTGACAAAATTTTGTACAAACTATTATTTACTCATTCTTCAAATTTAGTACTTGATATGAAAACAATGCAAAATGATAGGCGAATTCTGTATTGTGCTACCATCTCACCTGAGTAACACAAAGCAGAAGTTTGTGAACATGGTGAGTAAGAAAAAAAAGCAAAATTATGACAGCGATTAGTTACTTTTAAATGTATTTTTATATTTCTGGGGAACAAAATCAGAATTTAAACATCTATATGTAATCTGAAACGAAATGTTGCCAAAAAAATTAAAACCATCACTTTTTCGTAGACATCTCGAAAGAAAACATATGGCACCCAAAGGTACACCAGTCAAGTAATTTAAAGGATAATGATCAGGTAATAGAAAGTGTATTATCTCTTCTTTTTTGTCGGCTTCAAATGAAAATAGTAAACGTGCCAGAAGACATCGTTTCTAGTAAATTACAGACTTGCAAGTTCTGCATAGGCTCATAGAATGGCAAAAAATTCATTTAGTTCTTTTACAAGAGATATCACAAAGTATATGATTGGAGAAAGGAAGTAAAGGAATTTGACCTGGTTCTTTTATTAAACACGACAGTGTTACGTAGAATTAAGGATTTGGCAAATGATGTGTAGAGAATACTTTAAAAGAGAATAAAATTGAATTTTTTGGCAATCCATCTTTACGATTTGACTGTTGCAGCAAATACTGTAGTTTAGTTTCCCAACATTAGATACATTTTTAGAATTCCATTCAAGAAGTTGTACTATTTCTAAAACCTATGAAAACCCATTCCTTTGAATTATCATGAATTTTCGATACAGTCAGTGATTATCTTGGGAAAACAATGAAGTAAACTGATATTATTTGTGGGTGTATGCTCAAATAATGCAAAATCAATGAGAGAAATACTTTCCAGTCTTGTGGCGCGGATAAGGAAATTCAACCAGAAAATTGAATTGAGTCAGTGCTGTATTCAAAGGCAAATTTTAGCATGTGAGCGTATTCCAGTAGAATTATCTACTACTTTAACTTACACTGTAAGAAATGAAAATTAAATAAAATAGCACGTGCTGCAATCTACGGTCTATTCCATGGGCATTGAGAGGACTTCGAGAGCCTATGCATTTCTTTGGTTTTCAAGTGGCAAAATTTTGACACATGTGCCTTATAATTTATAAGTCTGAAGTTAAAGCATTTTTCATTGATCACTCACTTCATTTGTCCTTTTGTGTAATCGAAATTCTTTGGCTGAAAATGCTTGCTTACTTATCTGACATCTTTTGCAAATTAAATGAATTAATTATGTAATTATAAGACTCAGTTTTCACCATTTTCAGTGGACATAATTAAATTGAAATCATGCTATAAATCAACTTCTGTATCTAATGTCTGCTGATGAATGAGTACGAATATTTTGGTATAGGTATATATCCGAATCAATCGAATTGAACGACTGGATAAATAATCCGTTTTAAGAATATGTAATGGTATAGACCTTAATAACTTTAACCGAAAAAAGGAAACCATTTCAGTTAACTTGTGATAGTCTTCTAAAATCTATTTTTAATGATCACTCTGTAACTGACATCTGTCTCAATGTACAAATGAATTTACTTTTCCTTCAAAAAACGTCATTAAGGTTTTATTACCCTTTTGTGCAACATATGTATTTGAGAAAGGATTTACACATTTATTAATCTTAAAGATAAATATAGAAGCAAATTAAATGCAAAACCAGATTTCAGACTGGGACTGTCAGGCATTGAGCCAAACTTTGGCTAGTCGCTGTTTTCTGTTAAGATTGCAAATTTTAATGGCTGCCGATGCTTCCTTTTTCCCCTCTCATTGCCAATGATTCTGCTATAGGACATTACTGCCACTACGCTTCAAGACAGAGTCCCAGTAGTTTCAATCGTTGTACAATTACACTTTATATCGCGTTCACCGCTTCTTGTCAATATCAAATTTCTGTACATCTGTAACTGTTTCATGTTACAGATACCGTTTCTTGTCACAGTTTCTACTTTCTAACGCTTTTATGTACTAAAATCTTCAGATAAATCTGTATTGACATGAAACGTGCTTCCCTTTAACTGCCCTTATTGACATTTCATGGACACTAATTTAATCAAACAAAATTTCCAATTATAAAAGTTTCTATATAAACTGAAGTGTGGCGAGAAGGAAGGAGAGAGATGTAATGTAGGAATAGTTATTATTATGGTTCGGTAATATGAAATGTAAGTGTCATGTGCGCAGAATAAGTATGTAAAGCTCGTAGTTGATTTAGAGAGAGAGAAATAGGGACTCAGCTCTGGCGGAACAACTGAATACTTGAAGAAGGTAATGGCATCGTCTTGAAGGAAGCGTACTTTTTGTTAGATTATAGAAATTACTATCACTCTCAATCAGAGTTATTAAATTATTTGAAAGCCTCCCCTTTTATATAGATAATCAATAAAATTATATTTTGGTAGAAAATTCAATACGTTAATTACTTTGTCTGTGTTGGAACTTAAGTTGAAATTTAGATCTTAGTAAACTTTAAGATGATCGACGGGAAGGGAAAGAGAAGGTTGTTACAAAATTTCTAACTGAAAGTTAATGTGATGAATAGAAAGGAAAATGTAATGAATGAAATGAGATTATCTGATGAAGTAAACGATAATATAAGGGAAATTAAAATAGTTTTTTAAAATCATACATCCATTTACTTAATGGTTTAACTGAAATAACCATATCTAATATATGAATATCGCTTTTCACAATTTAAGAGTTTATTAGAGAGAAAGAAAATTTCTTGTGTTATCTTACAATATGATTCTTGAAAGTAAACATATCTTGATTAGCAAGATGCAATATGAAATCATACTGAGCAAAACATTGTAAAATCACATATGCAACACCAATTTGAATTTTAATGCATTCATTACTTTTTTGTGTTTCATAACTTTTTCAAATTAAAAAGGGGATTTAGTACTTAGGATGGAACTTTCTTAAGCCTTCAAGACTAATTTAAATGCTATTAATTCAAATCAATGCTTCGTAGTTATAGACAAGAAAAACTTGAAATTAAATAGAATTATTCTTCTAAATTATAATCCGCGCTTTTAGTTTAATTTAAAAATTAAGGAACCAGCTCAAAAATCGTAATTCAATTTTTAAAATGGGAGAAGCAAGTAAAATGTAGTTAAATTACTTCAGGGAGGTGAAATAAGAATGCTACAAAATGAAAATTAAATTATTTAATTGAAGAAAGGGATGTTTGAACTAAAATTAATATTTAACAGCGCATACTATAGCATTAATTTACAAGATTTTACACTGAACTAACGTCAAAATTTCAGAAGGCATTCTAGCGGATGAACGATTTTTAATTTTCTTTAAAAATTTCATGTATAACCTTCTCTTTAGCCTAAAGATTATTATATGCAGATTTAAGATGTTAAATATCGAAGAAATCTATTGAATTTTAAAATGTAATCATTATTTATAATTTCTTATGTATGTACATTACAAAAATGAAAGAAAATAAAAAAATACGTTATTAGTAAAATTCATAATGAAAAATGTAAAGCAGTTATATTTAAATCCATTAGTAAATAAAAATTATACTTTCCACTGTTTGAGTGACACGGATAACCTAATTATGCATTTTCTAATGAAGGAAGAAAAAAAAACTCTATGCTAGGGTAGACATGTAAGAAGAATTATTTTTATCTAAATGCCCGATGCACATATTTTATATTTACTCTCAATATTGATTTATTTCAAAACCCACGCAGAAAAAAATCTGGTATTCATCACTTTTCTTAAAATCTGTCCTTGAAAGAACATGTCGCTGGGTTACATATTCTTCCGTATCAGAATTGTTTGCAAACTGAATTATTCATGTCGAACTTTTTAGAATAGCTATGTAAATCTCGAAAGGTGCTTTGTTTGGAATCTTTTTATATGCTTTTGATTATTTTTAATTTTTCTAGCACATTTCAGTTTTCTCTTTAAATTAATGTTTCTAAATTCGGAAATCGATTGCATAAGTTTATTTGCTGGGTATGATTAAAAATTTATTTCTACGTCACCATTTCCCTGCCTTTAAATATTTTAGGGAAGCTGCTTTCTCATACACTTTTGAATTTTAAAATAAAATGCGAATCCTTTTAAGGCAAATTGAAATGAAATTTCTTGTTGAGAAAAAAAACTAGTATTTTCCTTAAAAAACTCTAATATGTGTTTCCAATTATGTTTCTCCATAAATATTTCTCTAAATGCGTGAAACTTAGCTATATTTTAAAACACACACCTAGTTTTTCGCAAATGTCCTTTTTTCCAGTTTCATGGGATTTTATCAGGTTATACTCACTAGTTATTAAGAAATATGAATTAAATCGTGTCAAAGAAACGTAATATGCGTATCTGTTTCTTGGTAATTTCTTAAAATAAAAGACAAACTTCTAAAATAAATGATATATTATAGAAAGAAATCTACGTGATAGGGCATTTGATCTTATAAAATATAACAATAAAAAGGACAATCTGAACTATTTTCGCAATATTCGTTCAGGCTAAACAAATTAATCTTAATTTTAATGATATATAGGAAACTATATTACAATTTTAATGGGTTAAATAATTTTCAATTATTTAGCATATACTTAATTAACTTGTACAAATGTTTTCTCATTACGGATGTAAATATTTTCACATATGTACATAATCATCTTGAAATAGTCCGAATGTGTAAAGCACTATTTAAAACTTACCTAGGTTTTTCAAGGTTAGTGTTTCAAAGCTTGTTATATCAAAAGATAAATATCTTATTTCTCATAGTTGAAAAGTAAAAAATATTGTGTATAAAATTAGTATTATTATTAAACTATGTCCATCAATTATAACAAAAGGAAAAAATTTCTATTTTTATCGGCGGCGTAGCGAAAAGATTAGAAGACGTATGATCGTGAAATATGGTAAAATAACAAATGAATACTGGTAATATGTTTTACCGTTTCGTCGTAATTGGCCTTTTTTATTAAAACCTTTAGCGAATTTGTCTTTACTGCGCTTTCCAGATCAGAAAAAAGTGTCTGATTTTGTCAATGGCACAGCGGAATGCTTACAAAAAATGTGAACATAAAAATTGGTGCAGTCCAATGGAGTCGTATACGAAGCAAACTTTTCATTTTTTAAAATTTAAGTTTAACGTGAACTTTCCTTCCTCGTGCATGCTCAGATTGAAAAACAGTTTTGATTTCGTCAATGATATAGCTGAAAGACTACGAAATTCATGGCGATGAAATATGATACAAAACTCCGTGATTAATGATAATGTGCACCACGAAGCCTTTTTCTAAAATTCATTTTGATTTGCGAAGGTTTATTTTAAATTTCATGTCCATCATGTATAACGTCAGAATTTGCATTTTCTCCAAAGAAATCATTCGATTTGGAATATTTTAGTAATTTTTTTCTTTCTAAAAGAATAATTACGATTCCTTTATTTATTTGCAAATTTGATTCTCGATATTGATTGTTTTCGAATGAATCCTCAATTCAAAATATATTATTTGAAAGAGCTTGACGAAAAATTCTTTGAAAAATTTTTTTTTTTTTTTAACTTGGCAGCAGTTTTTTGTGTCTTAATGACGGCAAGCACAAGCGCTGAATTACTGTTTTACAAAATATTTTAACAATTATTTTTATTTCTTATTTAATTTTGGATTTTAAACGGCCTGTGCTCATTTTTTTTTTACTTTTTAGCTCACCGGATGATATTCTTATTAATTTTATTGGGTACTTTTCCATTTCGCCGGCATAAGTGATAAATTCGCCAAAATGATTCAACCGAAGCCAAATGAAATATATGTATACTGTGTGTTGTCGCCAATAAAGCCTGCGGTGAGATTTGTGCCAACGAAATGAAAAAGTTCCTTTTATTGCAATTTTTATTGGTCAAATTTATTTCAAGTGTTAATCCCTGCTAAGCCTAATTTTCTCTTTCAGTTGCAATTGGAATATCTCATTTGCCGTTTTTAGTGAATTTTATTGCCTCAGGTAAATAATCTTAATCCCTTTTTCCATTCTAAATGAAATATTTATTTTATAGTTTTAGTGAATTCTAACTGAAATTTCTGTTTTTCAATTTTAGTGAATTTATTCGCCTAAGATACTCATACTTTCTATTCTAAGTTGCTTTATTTGTAGTGTCTGGGTTTATTATACTTTCTACTTCAGTTCTAACCAGTCAGTTAAACTTCTCTTTGTTAATTGTTTATCCTACTATCACTAATTTATTTATGGCTAGCCTATATTTGAGGGTGCCCCTTGATTCTCGTCAAGATGTGATCGCGGTTGATCGCCAAGCTGGGCGATGTTGTTTTATTTATGGGAACGTCTAAAATTTTTTTTGGAACCCAATCGTGATTCTGATTGGTTTGGATTTTAGCGTTATTTTTGAATGTTCAACGAAAACCTAATCATGATTCTAATTGGTTTAGATTTTAGCGTTATTTTTGAATGCTCAATGGTATATGTAATTTCAGAGGTTAATTAGTTCTACGTTGGATGTCAGCTAGTAAGTTTAATTTTGCTTCTGGTACTGAAAATGACTTCGGTAAGTAAGATAATCTTCTGTACGATTTGAATAATAATGGGGAAAAAAAGCATTGATTGATTGGTGTATGAATGAAGGTTTAATTAGTAATCTGTATAAATGTCCTGTTTGTGCGAAAGATATGTCTCTGGTCGAACGTAAAGATCAAATACTCAAAGTGAGGATATTCAAGCTAAATAAAGTGAGTCGATGATTTTTTTTTTTTTTTTCATTTTCTTTTTCTGTGCTTACTCCATTAGTTTTTGTTTCGATTCAAAATTCATTTTATTTTGTTTATTAATTTTGTTGATATTGTGTTCATTGAAATTTCATTATATTTTGGTCGCCATTTCTTTTTTGCACCGTGTTCAGCAAGAACAGGAATGGCACCAAACAAAAATGTCAATTTCGTCAAGGGGCACTCTCCATTATATTTTTACCTTTACTTATATTTATTTTAGTTCACATGAGCGTTAAAATGCAGTTTAGTCCCAACACTTGAGAGGAATTTAAAAATCGCCAAATTAGTGATTTTTAGGTTAACCGTCTATACGCTGAATAGTCTGTTGTAAGGCTCCACAATTGGCGTATTATCCTAAAAAAATCTTTCGTCGCCAGATGTTTTTATTATACTGCATTCCAGCTCATAATGAGCTTTTTAATTTATTGGATTTTCATTTATTTTACTTTATAATTTCATTTTCTAAATTATTTATTAAAGAAACTATCTATTTTCTTGAATTATATTTAAAAGTTGGTCCTCATTTAAAAAAAAAAATATTTTATCCTACCATCCGGATTGTTTCATTTTTCAATTCATCCAATAGAAGAACAGGTATAACAGTTAGTGTTAAATAAAGTGATCGAAAACGAGATTTGTAACGTAACACAAACAATTTAGCATTTGAATTTTTCATGTTATAAAACCCTTTTTACATGTTTTATGCAATCTCTACCAATAAGTCAGAAAATAATCTTCAGTTTTTAAAATTGGAATTCTTAGAGTCTTAAAGGCTTTATACCAATTTATGTAATTTAATGATCTATTCACTTGTGAATCAATTATTAAGAATTGCATGCGCCAAGTAATTTGATATATTTTCCTGTGGTATTCTTCGGGAAAAATTAGGAGCTAATTTAATTGGATGATAAGGATATCTGGAAAACAAGGTGTGCATCTTCTTTATTTGATTCTGCAAAAAACAAATTTCGCAATGAGGAAATCTCATTTTAGAAGTTATTTAAATATATATTTATAAGTTAATTAACTAATGTAACAGCTTCATAATTTAGTTTCCTTGAAGTTATTAATAGTTATATTAAGTTTATTCATCCACGACAAGAATGGCTTAAATAATCTAGGGTGTCCCTACAATATGGTTGGTGATATTCTCAGTGAATTTTCATTGATGATGGATACTAAAATATATGAGAAATTTCATTGAAACAGTCGCCTATAGTGTTTTGAATTATAATTCTCGTGATAAGTGATTCTCATTATGGTGGAGTAGAGGGTTTTAATTTGGAATAATCCCTAATAAGATCTTTAAATTTACGGATGAAGGATCTATAAAAAGTCATTGCACACTTAATGTTCAAGAATGTTATCGGCTCTTTCTAGAGAAAAAGGGGCTTTCTTCCTCTTAAGGAAACCTGGTATATCTACCAGTGATGCATTTAAATAAAAGTTCACCCCACAACCGCTTATACTATAATATATTTGGCACACAGACGTTTATACAATTTCATCGGACACTCTTTACAATTCTTTGGGGAGAATGTTTCGGGCAAAGTCAAGAACCCTTTAGTTACACCTAATATCAGCAATTACAAATGGCATACAGAGCTGCGTTGTTTAAATAGAAAATACAATTCAACAATATGGGTGACTCCTATTATTCACAAATTAGAAATTGTTACCTTCCGCATATGAGATTATACTTGCTTCATTCAATATACATATGATTTTTATAAGTATGTTTTATTTTTTTAAAAAAAAATATCGTCCTTCCATTAACCCGGATTTTCAATTTCTCTAGTTCCAATTTACGATACTGAACTAGATTTCATTGGTTGTGTGCATGAAATTTGTTCACAATGCGAGAAATGTTTAAATAATTATTTTTCTTAACTACCTTGACACAGTTTACCCATCTAGCTTTAACTAATCCAAGTCAATGAGAGCTTCTAAGATATTGACTGCATATGAAATAAGATTTTATGACTTTTTGGGGGAGTTTAAAATTTTATCCATTTTCAATGATACTTTTTCCTCACGTGACGAAGAGTTCAGTTGACTTTAATGATATAGGCAATTCAAAATGTCTGTTAAAAAAAACTTGTTCTCTCGTTTTTCTGTATGCCTTAGATATCCAAACCAAAAAAGAATTATCTTCGGCTTAAGTTATTAAAACGCTTTAGCTTCTGTCGTCGTCGTTGAGGACGCAAGTTCAACGAAATCGATAGTTCGAGATTAACTACTTCATCTTTCGCAAAGTGTAAGAAAACTTTCGTCCTTGAATGAGTTGGGTGCACTCGTTTATATATTTACAAACACAGTCCACTAGAGGGCTAGTGCCTTTGGGAAACATGATGTTTTATAAGCAAAAGTAATGACTTCTTATTCTTGTATCTGTTATTATATTAGCGACAAAAGATATCCTTAATTTTTAGGAGAGATATTCTGGTTGTTTGCAATTTTTTTTTTTTTGAATGTCGTGAAGTGAAAAAATCATTAACTTGTCGCATGTAAGGAACCTAAAAATATGTATTCTTTTTTGTGTAATATATATATATATATATATATATATATATATATATATATATATATACTTTTATATGCAATTATTATATACATTATTACAATGAAATGCATTTAAGAGGGAAACTACTAATTAATAATTTGTAATTTCTACTACTCTTAATTCATGGGCCTTATGTATAGCAACTTAATTTTTTTCTATTTCAATGGAAACGAAAACGATGCTTTATTTATATCTCAAACATATACTCATTAACATAAAAATTTGTGCATCAAAATAGTTGTCAGAATAAAATGAAATTTTACATACGTAAATACAATATTGATGTAAGTTAGTGATAACAAAATCAAAACAAAGTTGTTATTCATAGTAGCAAATATTACAAATGAATAGAGGCTTGTGTACCTTATTGGGCCATCTCTAGAATGAATGCATGATGTGATATGGTCAGGAATTGTAGCATACAAGTCCTGTACGATGTCTTGCGATATATCGTTCCACAATTGATGCAAACAAGCCCTTAATTCAACCAAATTCAATGACTGTCCAACTTGTCGGCCTTAATAATCCCAGATATGCTCGATCGGTTACAAGTCTGAGGATCGAGCAGGCCAGGTAAAAGTGGAAATGTAGTGGAGATAGTACTGTGAAATCCTCCTTGTGTGTGAGTGAGTATTTTCCTGTTGAAGAAAGGCTCTTGGGAGCCCTGCCATGACTGACAACAGATGTGGCAAAAAAATGTCAAAAAGAAATCTATGGGTTGTCATGGTGCCGTGGATCTACATTCTGAATGATCTTGTGTCGGATGCGACAGCATATACCATCACACCAGTAGCGGAAGAGGTGTGCCGTAGTACAACGAAGACAGAATTCGCCTTCCTCTTATATAGCACTTAGACTTCGCCTCCTCTCACTACAAAGCCTCTCTGATCCTCCTTCAGATACTCTAATCCTTCAGATGGAGTTTATATATAATTCTCAACTCCACCGCTTCACTTCATTCCTAACTCCTTTACATATTAATGTTCTTCATCACGTTTCATTTTTGGTTGAGCAAAGGTTGTTTAGCGAAAGCAATCAATCTCAATTGAAAGTCCCCAAGGTTAGTGAAGAGAAACCGCGAATAGCCCAATGTCACAGCTTTACTTAAAAAGTTAAGTTAAAGAAAAGACTTATATTTAATATTCCATTACTATATATGTCTTTTCTTTAACTAATGTAAATATATATATATATATATATATGTGTGTGTGTGTGTGTGTGTGGTATTGTGTGTGTGTGTGTGTGTGTGTGTGTGTGTGTGTGTGTAATGTTTTATATTTATATCAAGAGAGATATTTATGATAAACATAGGCAAAATATTTTCTTTTACTCAAAATTCTAGGCATAGAATTAAAAAATATATTTATGGTGCGGGGAAATTGTTATTTCTCTTTTACTTAAAATAATATATTCTGACATCTCCAGCTCAACATCACAAGAAAATGATAAATGTTAAGATCATTAATGTTCAAATAAAAAAAAAGTGCAATTGAGCGATTTTAAAAGAATATTCTTCAATATACTTAACCATGCAAATAGAAAACAGGGAAACGATGATTTATAAGTACTGTCTTGTGAATAAAAGAATTACTTTTCAACCAATTTGTGTTTTATTCCCTCAACTATTTCCAGTCACAATCAGAAAAAAATAGCATCCATTTTATCTCACAGATAAACACATCACATGTCATAGTGAATGAAATGGCTTGAGTTTTTCTCTTTTCGCAATTGCATCTCCTTTCTAAGAGTCGGATTTTTTTCCACATTTCTCACTATTACTTTTTTATTCCCCTTCTGTAAAGGTTTGATTAAAGAAGAATAGAGACAATATACTCGTACATTGACTTCAATAATTGTTTTACGACTTTAGAAAACGGAATAAAAATGTTTTGAATATAAATCCCAGCAGAGAGACCATTTTTCTGAAAAATTTAGAATATGGGATTATATTTTATTAGTGTATTTTAATCGCTCTTCCGTCAAGGCCACAATGCTTTTTTTTAAGTTAAATTTATTTTCTTTTTAATACATATTACACCCTAAGGACACAAATACTTTATGAAATCCATTCTATTTTGAAGATTCCATTCTGTAGTTTAAGAATACTTCTATAAAATTTAAATACGATCTGTAGAAAAAGAAAAACGATGTGACAAACGTTTATAAGTTATCTTCGGTTTATTAAATGTAATAAACAGATTAAAAATACTTGTACTGAATTTAACTTTGCTAAATCAATATTTTTATACTCGATTCTATCCAAAATCGATGAAGTGACTTTTGAAGTATATCATTAATAAGAAATATATTGCGGCATGGTATTGTTACGAGGACGAAATACTCAGTGAAAAATGCGGCTGCCAAATGTCGCCAAAATTTGCTACAAAACTAGATGCTTCAAGATATATCTACAGATCTCTAGAAAAACATTTCAGAGTATATATATGAGTGAAATACTGCGTTTAGAATGCATATGGCTCTATACTATGGATTAAGGGCTTATAAATGTTGCTTTCAATTGCGGTAACTGAATTTCTGCTGTTGTGGATTCATGTACATATGTATTAATGATTTCATGTTAAAAAGGGAAGTTTATTGTATTTTTTAAAGAGTTTAAGAATAAAAATTTAGATTTAATTGAATTAAACTAATTGTTAGTTTTAGGAACCTTTCCTGCATTTGAAAGCACCTGTAAAAATATTGATTTTTTTAAAAAGCAAATTGGATGTTTTTATTACAATAATAGTAAAAATTGGGAATGTGAGATAGTCACTAAACAAAATTTATATCTCTAATTGAAATAAATACGATCTATTTTTCCGTCATAGTTCCTATAAAGTTGTTGGTTTATTGACATGAAAGACAGAATTATTTCAAACGAAACATTTTAAAAAGGTAAAACAAACGATTTATATTTAACTTTAATAATTTATTTTGAACAATGCAAATACTACATTAACATAAACATTTTAGACTTGAAGAAAATTAAAATAAAATACATACTAAAACGGATTACATTTATTTTTGTTCATACTTTTTATCACTCTCAATTGTTTTAACATTAATGAACACTGGATAAAAATAGCTATTAGGTTTCGATCTCTTGTGAGAAGAGCAAGGACTATTTTCGTTTATGATTCTGCATTTTCTTTCCTCAAACATATCCCTTAATTAAAACGCCGACTTAAGAATCATTATGTATTTTTTTTTCGGTGTACGTCAAGGATCTTTTTTTCAGAATTATCCGATGAGGTAGAGCGAATTAAAAATGTTATACCGTTGATTATTTATGTATGATAATTACACATTTATTTAAGTATGAAAGATGATATTTAATAGTACTTCAATATAATTGTACCAATATAACAATTATTAATGCAGCATATTACATTCTACTTAAAGTATATAATGTTGAGGTGCTTGGTAAGTCTGCAATATGTGTCCTTCAGCTCACCCTTCAAATGAGAGAACAAAAAGATGTCTGAAGGCATCAAATAAAATGAATACGGTGGATGTGTCATAACAGTAATGTGCTGCTGGGTCAAAAAAATTGCGTACACAGATCGCAGTATAAGGGTTGGTGTTGTCGTCCAACAAACTCCTATTTTTATTCCTGTATATTTATGGGAGAAAACGTTAGATACGCAACAGTAAGAGATTCAAATCATATTTGAAATATTTGGCGTTGGTGGTGTGACCTTCCGGGACGAATTCTTAATCTGGAATGTCAAACTACTTAATTTCATGGTTCCTCTAATTTCAAAAAACGCAACCAAGAGTAGCGTGATTCCGGACATCTACAAGTTTTGGGAAACGGGGAAGTCGGTGAGCACCATTTCATCGTTTGTCATTTTGATTCCTGGTTGTTCTGTTAGAACCATCTTTCATTTCTTGTAAGAATGGTTTGATTAAAGGTTGGATATTGGTCATATTCATCAATGAAACCTCCAGTAGAGTTAATGAGTGTTTCCTTCTGAGTTATCGACCATTGAAGGTGGTACTAAACAGAAACAGATCTTACGCCTATCCAAATCTTGGTGAATGATGGTGCCACCATTCTCCATGTTAATTCTTAATTCATCCAATATTCATTGTAGAGAACATCGCTGATTTTGCAACGGCATTGGTCGCAACACTCTATGTTGTCGGATGTCTCCCTTGTTGGCCATGGTTCTCTGCTGCGGTTTCCTGATTCTCCCGAAAACTGGTTGTAACGCATTTTCTGCTCACTGCGTGTCTCTGTTCCATACAAATGGATCAACATTGCATGCTTTCCTGGAACTATATTTTTCTAATTTCTTACAGAATTTCATGTTTATCCGTTGCTATATTGCAATTAGACGTGAGATTTCGCTCAGACTTTGTTTGACATCCCGTATCAGACTGATCTGCGTCGGTTTCTTTACTTCCTTGTTACGTGGCATTTGACCATTGGTCTCTTCCTGCGCATGTAAGTGGCTGCATTTTAAATTTACCTAACTTTTTGTGATATCTATTAATTCGCCTAACCTTTTAGAAGCATCCTGCTTATAAATACATAAAGAGAGAAAACACTAAAGAAAAAATATATTTTTACATTTATCTTAATCCAGACTTTAACAAAATTCATAGGTAACTAAAATTGGTTCGTTTCTCTAAAGTCCCAAAATATCTGGAATTTAAGAAAAATAAAAAAAAAGGAATCAAATTAGTCTACTTTATATTAATTTTGAGGTAAAAATACTGTTGAAAATTAGAAAAAAAATTAAATCTGGTCTCATAATCACTCCATTGTATTTAATTGTTGCAGCTATTTGTAATTCTTTGTATATTTTATGATTCATATTTTGTAGCTTTTTTAATATCAAGACTTTTATTGTTTTAACACATATTTTGACCCAATTTTTAAGCAAGCAAGAAATATTCAGTCACAATAAGAGAACAAATTATGAATTGTTAACATTCAAGCTATTACTTCTTAAAAGCCAATCTATGATTTATTGCCTTCAGTTGCTCACAGTGACAATCATAAAAACAAAATCCTTTTTATCACAAAAGTAAATACTACACATGTCACTATGATAAAGACAGCACGTGCTTTTACTGTCCGTAGGAGGAAAAAAAACAATTTTTTCTTTTGTAAGACCGGCTGATTTTCCAACACATCTTTCTTTGTTGCTGCCTTTCGTCCTCTATTTCAAGAGAATGAAAAAGAAACTACTCCTTATTTTATAAATTACATGTGAGTATGTTTTCTATAAAATCAAGAAATGTATTTCATCTATATTAATGAAGTATGTTTCGTGATTGAAATTATTCATGAACTACATGAAAACTAAACCTTTTTAAAATGTATGTTAAAAAAAATGAATTATATGTAAAATCATTTATCAAACTTTACAGAACATATAGTTACACAGTATATTTTAACTGGAGAATATCACCATCTAGTGATTTACACTTGCCATTGTTCAAAATTGTTGATAATGACAGTATAATCTAAGCATAAAATTTAAAACAAAATATATTACTTTTATCTTGCATCATTCTAAATTAATTATATTATTTTTAGGTAAAGAAAATTTAAATAAATAAAATAAAAACCAATTCTAATATATTTGCATAAATATTTTTCATAAAATTAGAGCAAAAATATAGCTTCTGCCATGTAGTTCACTCGACAGTATATACACGCATATCTAATCAAATTTAACATATATTGAACATCTACATGTTATACTATTTTACTTTTGTTACTATCATCTTTCTTAGTAATATAAGATCTATTGTAGTTGTTTAAAAATGGAAATTAAGCTTGGATTCAATGACTTAAAATGGACAATGTCTTCTTTAAAAACAAATTACGTAAAAAATTTTTAATGTTATGAAACTTTTATATATTAATTTTTATACAGTGACATTTAAAAAGCCCTTAATTACGTTATAAATTCACTAATGTATAATTATTGAGCATGTTTGATTGAATTAAGTTAATACAGGGTAAAAATAAGATGAATTATTAAATATATAGAGAGAGATATTTTATAGTTATTTATCTTTTCAGGAAATTGATTGATTTTCACCGAACTATTATACTTATAACGTCTTTAAAATTTAATGTCATTACCCAAGTTGAATTATTCTTATATTTTTTATAACATCAAATCGGATCAAATACATACCTAAAATTATATTGACAAATCTATGATCAAGTTATTGACCAGAAATGAATTCAACGCTGGAATTCTTATTTTACTATTTTTACATATATAATTATAGGAAAAATAGCTACTAGGTTATTGAAATAAAACATAGCAAATAATATCACTTTAAATGATGCTATTAGTGTTGAAAATTAATAGCGTATTCATGTATAAATTAAAATGTTTTTATGTTAGATAAAGTGCCAATTGATGCTTTAATTTTTAGAAAACTTATTTAAGCTACTCTTTGCAAATTTCAACAAATCGTTGTGCATTAATGCCTTAAATACGGATATTTTCCTTCACACTAAAAGTTTTCTTCAAATCTAAAGAAACGGAATTGTACTACCACTTAATTGTTTCTACATATGTCTTTACAGATCCACTTAACGGATGCTACAAAGAAAATAACGGTAAAGGAGAAAAAAAAAGTAATTTAGTTTACTATATGATAATAGCTTTACTAATCATAGTATTCCTAGGACATACTATGCCATTAATGTCCTGAGAAAGTGTTGAAGTTAATCATGTAATAAATGTATAGACACCAGGTTATAATAAACCGATTTGGTGAAATAAAATGTACACATTTGACAAAAAAAAGTTATTTTATAATATGAAATATTAGGTATTTGTATGATATTGAAGAAGGATAATCTCTCATATTCGTTTGTATTTATTTGATTTTGAAAAGAAAAAGCAATTTAGAATATATAAAGGAAAATTTAAAAAAAAAAAAGATCTTGTAAATTGCAATTGCGACAACAAGACCCAATACTAAAGCAGGTGTATAAACAAATTGCAGTTTCGTCTTCTTCAGAGAAAATAATAAATAAGAAAAGAAGTTAATTGGACATAATTAATAAAGCAGTTTCATATGTTAAGAGAAGTGTATTGTCTTTAGCCCCTCTGTATGTTGGTAAATAGAAAACAATAGTTCGATAAATCTTTTTCTTTGTTCATACGCTAATTACATACCAAACGTTCCGAGCAAAAAAATTTAGATACATCGTTTCTCCCAAGGTTACAACTTCTGAGTTCTGTAAACAAAAGAACATATTTTGAATCTGTTACAATTGTTTCAACCAACGCTGTCGAGGATTCTTATCACTTTTGCTATCATATTGCAAGGAGAGATAAATCAATATCATTGGTGATAATTTAATTTCGCTTTGTATCAAAGATACTGTTATATGCCACACTGAGCACTTGCTTGGAGAATGAAGTGCTCAAAAAAGAGTGTAATACATGTGTCAAATAACTCAGTATTTCGAAGAATGAGTCATATGCCAAAGGATGCTGAGAGCACAATCATAAATCACGTCACAGGTGGTGAAATTTTTCTATTGAAAGTACCAACGCGTTTACTACTGATCGTTGTACTATATTTTGTACTACTGGTAATAGATAAGAGCCTAAAAATCAGAAATCTTGTTATGTGTCATACAATGGGGAGTCTTACAGTTGGTAAAATTCTTACAGGAATCAGTTCATATTTCTTTCTTTCAAAAATGAGTTTAATGGTCAAAATGTGTTAGGTGTAACACTGACGAGCGAAGTTCCATTGGAGGAAGGTAAGGAATGGATTTCCATGTAATAAATCCTGAACTCATAGACATTTCCTTCCTTACATCGAAACCTTTGCCTCTAGATTTGAGAAATGTTCTAAATGAATTCGTGGAAGTTGTCAACTTTATCAAGGCGAATCCTACCAGATCCAAGTTGTCTAAATTGCTATCTGAAAATTTGGGTAGCATTCTCAAAGCTTTTCTCTTGATCACTGGAATTAGATGGTTTCTCACTTGGCTGTTCGAAATTCGACATGAGTAAGACTTTTTTGAATGAGCTTCCTTCGAGACATTTTAGATCCAAGGCTCTTGACTTTAAATGTGTATAAAGCCTTGTATATCTGTAATAGTTTCTAAAATAGTAATGAATCAATCCTTCACATCAAAAAGTTCCTAACACTTTTCGAAGATGTCGACCAAATTGAATCTACAAAAAACTGATTTTGGGAAACAGTGAAGTAAAGAAAAAACTTGAAATATACGAGTACCTCATTAATTTTTGCACAAACCAAAATAAATTCAAGAGCAGGTGAAAAGGCAATTTAGCACTTGGGAGGTTAAAAAATTCCTCATTCTCAAAATAGTTTTAGATCTGGAATAGGGTGATCACAGAGTATTCGAACTTTTCAAACGGCATCTTTATTGATTTCTGAAAAAAAAAAATTCTAAATTTTCGCATCAGATAATACTTTGATAATTTTTTCAATGGTGGAGTAGTAAGCCTGATCAATTACAGAGCACGTCGCTGTGACAAATATAGTACAACATCATATTTGCCGTATTTTTGTTGTAGTTTGCTAGTATGGAGCATGAACAAATATTTCTTAGTATATTTATGTAAGACTTGAAAGCAGAAATCAATGAAATGCGACACCGAATTTAAGACTGCATTTTTCTTCTACCGAGCTTACTTTTCTAATCCTTAGTAAAGGTATTAAAACTTTTGCAGATATATGTGCCACTAGTAATACACGGTATAGATTATTTGTGGATCCATTTTATGCCATAAGTGGTGCGCCAACTTTAGTCCAGTATATGACCCTGGTCATGGACTCACATATAATGTTATTTTTGTCGAGTTTTGGGTTCGAGCCTACATGTTACTGAAGATGAGCTCTATATAGCGATTGATGCACGTTAAATATGTTCGAAGTCCCAAACGATCACATTAGCTTGGTGAGAATGTTCAGAGAGGGAGGTGTCGTCCTTGCCACTTGATCGATGTTAACAATTATGAGATCTCTCACCAATATCTCTCGTGTTGCTTCTAAAGACGACTTTTATAAACAATCACATCACGTGTCATCGGTGAAACACCATTATATGATGTTTTATTTTTGTTCTGTAATAGAACATTGGTCTTCAACATCGGTGTAATTTTAATTAAAGCTATGAATTTTTTTGGAGTCAAAAATACTTTGTCAGGAATAATTCTTGTCTTCTAGTAGGTCTCAATTCTTTTCGTGGATGTATGATATTCACAATGCTTACGGAAATTTAAAATTTTTCAAAAAAGAAAAGAAACGTAAATTAATGAAAACAGGTATTTTTACTACATCTTTTTTTTTTTTACTTTTCAAATATTTTTTTTTTCCTTCTTCAGGAATATATTTTATACTAATATAGCATTTTTTAATCTTCTTCTAGTGTTATTTAGTGGTAAAACTTAATTGAATATATATAAATCAGTATTTAGCTGGACTTAAACATTTAGATTAGAGTTTCAACTCAGTAATTTAAAAATCAGTGTTTATGTATGTTAATACAAAAAATAATCATAGAACATTTTTTAAACAATATAAATAATTTTTTTTAAAAGGCTAAATGCATTAGTTCAGGTAAATGGTCACTTATAAATTGTTTAATGTTTGATTTTAGTACGGACAAATTAAAAAAATGAAACAATTAATGTAGATTAGATATGGAGATAGAAAAAAAGTGCACAAGCTAGAGCAAATTTCATGCACAAATTTACACTTTGAAGTGAAACAAAGTGACACATTTGGAAAAAGATTAAATCACGGGATATACTAGTTGTTATACTGAATATAATTCGTTATAATTTTGAAAACTGACATTTTAAAAATATTTTTACTAAAAAATTTTAAAAATAAACTTACAAATTACTTCAAGTTCATCTGAGAAATAAATTATGCTCTTTATTTTGAAAACGTCTTCAAGCCTCTTGGTTTGTTAAAATTTGTTATTTGTAATGCGTTTAATCTTTTATAATTATTAATTCAAATGAGTAAAAATGGAACTCATATACGCGAAGTATAAACCTCTTTTAGACAAAAATTGTGTTTCATAAAATGAAAAAAGAATTCTTTAAAAATAAAATTTTTAACCTCAAGAGATACGCTTTAAAATTACCATTTCAGCGTAATAGAGTTAAAAAATCATTTTTTATCGTTCGTGCCTTTAAATGTGTTTCTTTTTCAATAACAATACAAATAGCTTTACTTATTTAGTATAACAAGAAACGAAAAATATAGAACTGCATTTTCATATTTAAAAAAGGAATAACTAGCTAATTAATGAGTAAACATATAATTTTTTTTGCATAGGAATTTTAAAAAAAAATGTACTTTTAAAAGAGAAAAATAATTATGTCACGGAAAATATTTTTTTAAATACTGTGATATTTTAAAATGTAAAAAGAGAAGTGAAAAAAATACATAGTAATTAATGAAATATTTACTTGGGTATGAAAATTTGCTTAGTATATTTGTGTTTACTTAAGCGGATACAATTTATTAAAAATGATCTAAATAGGGAAAGAAATATTATTTTGTATCAATTTCTTATTTATATATATATATATATATATATATATATATATATATATATATATATATAAAATATTTCTGCTTTGTTCACATTGTTTTAAGAATTATTTAAATTTTTTAACAGTTTGCCCAATTATCTTACTGATTTTGAAAATGTCAAAAAAATTTTTTTTACCATCACTGTATTCTTTCATGACCATTCTGCATTTGAATTGCTAAGGTGTTTTTTGTGTCATATAGTACTTTGAAACCTTTTTTCAGCTCCCTTTTGTAATTAGTTTTTTTATATATCGGTATATGGAATAATAATTTAGATAAATAATAAAAAAAAAGATTAAAAATATAAAAACAGACATATGTGTTTTTGTTCTTATTTTCGTAGTGTTATATTGTTTTTGTAAATAATAATAAATAACTATACTCTACATCGAAACTAATGCCTAAAATTGTTAAGAAAAAATCGAAGAAATTTAAAAAGAAATTTTGTAAAAGTATGGAGTCGAGTTGCATTAGATATAAAATATTGAAAAAATTAAAATTAGAAATATCTGTTTTGTAACTGCCATCCTTCATTATTTCATGACTTATTTTCTGAATCACCAAAAAATCTAATTAATTGGTCGAAATTCCAGTTGAAGGAACAGAAGAGAAAGACAATACAATTTACTGTGCATCAAATAATATGCACAATAGAGCTCTCTGTAATCCCTCTTAACTTATTTAATCCTAATTTATATTTAAGTAATAAAGTCTTAACTAACCAAATTACTCATTTACTCTATTCACTAAATCACTCGATTCAAACACTTCTCGATTATAGCATATTAGACATTTTTTTATCCTAATCAGAAGTCTCTTCCAATTAACTTGAACCCAAATGATTAATTGCATTGCTTCAGTTCAATTTATAAATGTCTATGAATCTGTCGTTATTCTTTGTCTTTCTTTTCTTTCCTTTCAGTTTTATTTCACTTATGTATTACAATCCCTAATTCAGTTTAAACAAATTTAACTACTTCTTAGGTAAACACGGCAACTTTTTTTTTTTCATTCTCTATCCAATTCATTATTTTCAGCAACATAGACACACACACATATTTTGTTTCGGTTCTTAAAAATGTATTATATATCTTTTTTCTGTTCTATCGTTTCATTCTTTGAGATTGAAAGCTAAAATAAAGTCTTTCAACTGAATCGGAAGACAAAATCTTTAAAAATTAATATATAAACAAAATGTTTCCTTATAATTGTATTATCATGAACTAATGTATTATCATGCAGTTCAATACATGTATGTAAGTATATATATATTAAAAAATAAATGATATTGAGAATTGAAAAAAAAATGTATCATAACGTAAGTACAAAACTTTTTAAAACTATATAACATACTAAAAATTTAAAATTAGCTTACAACAGAAATTTTCGTAGTACTGAGCCAGAAATTGCTTGTATTGAGAACGCTATTTTTATAGATGTTTTAAATTGATTTTTAATAATAGAGAATTGATTTCAGTCCACAGTTTCAAAAAGTGGAACTCCATAATGAAATATATTCAAATATTCATGTCGACTTTCCACAAAAAAGTGTTTTTAATGCAACATAATGTAATTAATAAACTTCCAGTTCGGCGAATTTAATAAGACAGACATTAAAAAGTATTTGTTGAAAAGGAAATATTTAAAAAAAATAATTTGTATTTGAATGAAATGAAATATAAATTATTATTTCAATGAAAATATAACTATTCGAAATAAGCTGTGAAATTGGTAAGAAAAGGAATCCATAACCAGCTTATTGCAAACAATACCTTTAAAATATTTTCGGAAAATAAGCAAAATGCAATGTTTATCTTCAAAACAAATTTAAAAGGATAAAAATTTGGGAATTACAAATATTCGATAGAAAACACTTTATAAAAGAAAATGATAAAATATTATTACATTGAAATTGAATTTGATATTGATGTTTTTGCTTATAAATGTTCTTGAAGAAAATTTAAATATCATATTAATCTTCGAACTATACACATGCATTTATTAATGAAAAATTATTATAAAATAAGAAAATGCTTGCTATAAATACGTAGTTGAAATCTTATAATATACATTGAAATGGTTGAAAAATGTAGATGCATGTTAAAATGAAATATGATTTTACAGTTCAAATATCATAATTATTCCAATATTATTAATTCAGAAATATTTCTCTCTGTGTGTATACAATTGAATCATTAAGAAATATGAATCACTAAAATTATCAAATATGAAAATTAAATAAAAGAAACATTAAGTTATTGTCTGAGTAAATATTTATATAATAGTATCGTTCAATAAGTCCTTAGAAATTCCAAGAGATGCTGCTCGTAGCATCGAAAATTGTTTGTTTTAATAAGCATTAATATAACTCACACTAGACAGCTATCTAAGTCTCAGTTACTTGTTTTCGTGATCATGTTACTTTTCCCTCCTCAAAATGTATTCGGTATAACTTTTCCAGCAGATGAGACCATTTTTGTGAAGATGAAGTCGCTTTAGGAAAATATTCATAGGAAACAATCTAAAGTTTTGATTTCTGCTTGATTTTCGGTGCATAATGTTGACTCTAGGCCGTACCGATGGTGACGACTCAACGTGACCCCAATTAAATTTCGATTTGGCAGCAAATGACGACCAAAATGAATCAAAATCAGTTTTATTTTGGATCCTTTCGAAAGATAGCAGTCTTCATTGTAATAACAATTTACTTTAATTTAGCCATCTGTCTTCAAATAGAATTACTTTTTATTAACCACCCTCCTAATCATTGAGTACTGTGGGCATGATATGGTTTGTTACAATTAAAAAGATATAAATTTACTTAAGAATTCTATGAACATGCTAAAATTCTCATTTAAAATGTACCACCTTCATAGGAAAATTATTAACTATGTTTAATTCGTCGATTTAATAACTAACTTTACTCTTTAAAGCAAAACTATACATGTATTTCTAATCTACTAAAATTTAGAGAGCAATAAATTAAAAGATTTTGAGATAAGATAAACGTTAAAGTTTAATGTCATTTTAAATTTGTCGACCTTAGAGAACACCTTCAAGAAATATGAGGAATATAAGACCCTACAACTTGTGCAAGCAACTAAAGTGGCATTCAAGGCAATTCCAACTATTTTATTTAATATTAATTTACATATATATTGCATTCGAATTAATGTCAGTTTTAAACAGTTTTTGATTTTATAAATAGTTTTTGATAAGAAGTTATGAATGTTTGTTGATCAGAATATATAAAGACAGTTAAACGTATAGAATAATCATTACATTATAAAATCAACTTGATATTTTATTTTTATGTTCTAATTATTAATTTATATTCAAGCACAATTAAATATAATTTTAACAAAACTACATATATTTAAAAATCAAAATTATTTAAGCATTTTGAGTAACTATCTTTCCTATCTGACGAATTACCGTGCTAGAATAATAAACATTTATTATATTACTACACATTTAATACACTAAAGAGTATTTAAAACACCTCCACTAACATTATAAGCTTTTTGCTTGCTTCATTTGAAAATTTGTATTTTGAGAACAAATTTACGAATCTTGTTCACATTTAGCAAAAACTCATCAGAACTTCTACTAATCCCTATCTAAACATAGAGACTAATACATTCGAAGTATTGACCATACATAAAATATGATGTTCGTAGGTTTACGCATTAGAAATATTTACATCCTGGAGAAAACCGTAAACAAGGAAGAAGTCAGTTAACTATATACAGACGATTTTACGGTTCTCCGATTTCCGCAAACGTCAGATATTCCAAAGGTGAAAATAATTTCCGAAATTTGTGTATCGAATTTCTTGAAGCGTATGATTTGTAACTGGAAGGTATTTTTAATATAAAAATATATGCTGTGTGTGCTTAAGCCATTTTTTATTCCCATATAAATATCTGAATCAATTGTTAGTCCGATATGCTGAAATTTATAGGAAATAAGTTCTATATTTAAAGAAGTCGTAAAACTTTTTCTTTTAGCCTAAATAAAAAAAAATGCAGCATTGTTAAAGTCAAGTATATCAAGTTTTTTAAACAAATAATATTCCTACTAAAGTAGTTTCTGTATGGATTATCTGCGTAATAAATAAACAAAAATAAGGGCCTATTTAATTTCGCACATTAAAACATTTTTTCTTATCTATTAGCTGTGTCCTCATTAGTACTGAATTATATTTGAGTGAATAAAACAAATTCATTATATGTTGAGCGTTTGAAAAATCAAAAAATTTGTACATACCATTTGATTAACCATTAATATCGTGTAAAATGGGTATTGTGGAGTTTTAAATATTACTAGGAAATAACTAAGATATTTAAATAAAATAAACTTAATTTACTTTGATATACATAAAGCTGTAATAGCTATAAATACTTATTTCTTTGGTTTCCTAAACACATCGATTGAAAGAATCGCAATATGAAGAAAATAAAGTTCGATCTGCCGAGTTCTACAGTATAGCCTTCAAAAAGTCAAGAAAAGTTGGAAAAAATAAAAAAATATATATAATTACGGATATTGACTATTCATATTATATGTAATATAATTTTAATGAATAATCTTCTTCCCTAGTAAAAACATTTCTTAAGACTCTAATTTTATCTAAAAGCCCATCGCAATAACTTTATTTCCTCCAAATGGGAGGACTATTAGGAATCTTGAAAAGTGTTTACTGTAATGCAATGGGTTGGCACCATACACTAAGGTAACAGCCATTGTTACTCCGAGAAAGAGAGGCAGACTGTTATCCGACCTTCAACAGGGAAACACTATGCCTTTCTTGTGTAAATCCATTGCACGTATCAAGTTACGTTAATCTAGATAAATCACATTTTAAATGCAATGAATCTTTTGTTTACCAGAACTGAAATTATTTATTATAATGGCTCTTTGTGTGAATCTGTTTGATACAATGACTAATTGATATATTATAAATAACATTTGTCATTAATTCTCAAGCCTTTACCAGGATGATATGCTGATTAGTTATATATGGACATGACTCGAAAATCCTGCCTTCGAGAATTGGATAGGTAAAGTGAATACTCGCTTACGATAAGTTTTTCTACGATTTACACACACATACGCACACACACACACACACACACACACATATATATATATATATGTGTGTGTGTGTGTGTGTGTGTATACATACATTATGTACAGAGAGGGAGAAGAATAACAAAGATTTACAAAGAATAACACTTAACAAAGAATAACAAGTTAGAATAATTAATTTAGATCTCGATTATTTTAGAAAAGAAAATTACAACTTTCAGACATTCTTTGAAAATAATTTAACCATTCCGATATCCCTAGACAATAGTTAAAACTTTCTGTAACTCTTGGGTAATAATTAAAACAGTACTTTTTTGTGGTCATTCATCTATGTTTCAATCAATAGCTTTAAAACCAAACAAATAAACATTAATAGCTAATATTTACAACATTATGAACAAAATAATGAATAAATATGTAGAATAAATTTTATCTATGCACTTCGGGTATTTCTAAGTAATTATTAAACCTTAACAACATCCAATTGTATTAAAAGTGTAATGACACATTTTAGAGAAAAATATATTCTAAAGATATCCATTGTGCCATCCTGCGTTCCAGCAAACTATTTCATACTTTTGTAGGTGAGTTGAATGTCGATTGGGATTATGTAGCTGCAGAGAATTTTAATGTCGGATATCGACAGTAAATATACGAAGCGTTTGACCCAAGGGTTATGATTTATTCACCGCTAGTCAAAAGACAGAGATAACAAAAAGAAAGCTTCTTCAATCACATGATACTTTTTCATGAAGCAAAACTTTCACAATTCTAAAATAACACAGATTAATCATCATTAATTAGTAAATTTTAATCCCTGTTAAGGAAAATGACTTTTTACTAAATTTAATTTAATGTCATCAACTGTTTCCCATTGTAACCATAAAAATGTGGATACCTCCTTTACAACGAAGATAAATATTTCAATGTTACAGTAACTGAAATCTGAAGAGTTGGGTTCCAGCTCAGGTATCAATTTAGTCATTTAATCCAGATTCCAAATTACGAGGTTGGACTCCATTAGTAACTGTATTGCTTTTAATTGGGATGTTAGTTAACAATCAACTAAAAACAGTAATTGAGATAATTCGTAGGTTTATTTACTTTTGATATCACTTGCTTTTTGTGAAGAAGGAGTTTTTTCGCCATTTTCTTTGTCTGAATGATATAGTTTTAGCATATTTATTTAAGTGAAATTACAAATATTATGTCTTAATTATTTTAAGTCCTAAGCATTATGCATAGTAAAATTAACACATTTAATAAAACGAATTTTCATAGAAAGCAATTTTGAGCTGTATGTAAGACGATTACTTTAAATTGACATGAGAAGGTTTTAGCACCTGAAAAATATGTTCTTTTTTTGATGCATTGTCAGAAATCTGAAAGACTACATCAGAACAATATCTCCTTATCCGAACCTCCAAACTTGCCTCTAAAGAAACTCGAAGTTCTGTGGAATTAAATCTGTGGTAATTGTTGAGATTTGATAGGTTTTCCTAGCTGCCAAACTGTCATCAAATGTATGAAAACATATATCGTTAGTCGTTGAGCTTTTGACCGTAATCACTGTATCTAATTAAACATGATATTCAATTAAAACATTAACGAATCAATAAAATATTATAAAATGAATAAAATTAATTATATCTCACTATAATTTAGTTCTTAGAGAAACTCTTCATCATTATTTTACATTATCAAATTATATTTGGCCATAAGGATGTGATGCACTTATGAAACGAAGTTGCAGATTCGAATTTTTGTATAACCTAGACATTGGAACTACTTGCGAAAAGGTACAGGATTTACATAATAAATGATCAGATTAATATAGTAATAATCCATAATTTGATTCCAATCAAGATTATTTGTTTTTTTTAAGCATCGTTTTTTAATCGTTTTTTTTTAAGCATTTTTTAAGCCATAAAACATTTTAATTAACTTATTGCAAAGCATCTTTTTATATTAAATTCTTATATATATGTATGGTTTTTTCATACATGTACACAAACACACACACACACACACACACATATATATATATATATATATATATTAATTAGACAACAAAATTATACTTAAAAAATAAAAAAGGAATCAAAATTCTAAATTTAATATTATGTGATAATTATATGAAAGTTGAAAGAATAAAGATATAATACTATAGCCAATTTAAAATTTAGTTAAAATGTTAGTTAAAGGTTATTTAAAAATAAAGATATAAGTATGAAAGCATATAAGTTACAATACTAATTATTATTATTAATATTTTGATAAAAACAAAAAGGAGACAGAAGAAAAATGATAAATTTTCAAATAATACAAATTGGAGTACTGCCAAAGACTTGATTTCGGAATTGCTTATTCTAGCGTTGATGATAAAACCTTCACTTCAGATATAGCTTAATAGAACAAAAATAAGTATGAACCTAAATTCTTGATCCATAGAGAATAATACACACTAAGTGAAGATTCATGACAAAAAACTATAAATTTGTCTAAAATAGCATAAAACCAAAATGCATAATTATAAAAGCCTTAAAAACAAAATAAGAGTAAATTTTAAAAAATCATTAAAAGTAAATTTAAATAAGAGAAACTAACTTACCCAATATTTAGCCTACACTGAAATCACTCAATTACCTCAACAATAAATATGGGCACATAGAAAATTAGTTATGCAACATTAAAAGTAATGCCTATGCAGCAAATTTAGAATTAATAAAACCAGTGCTATTATCAATACACTTAAGTTATATTTGTATATTCTCAGAAAACATGTTAAAATTAATACTAAAATATAAGAAAGAGATAATGTAGATTAAACACAATTCCAAGTAAAAGAATTCTTTTTAAGTAAAGCACAGAAAAGTAATACAGAAAAGATAGAGTTAATCAATTTTATAATTCTTATTAGATAATTAATAGCATAATCAGATAATATGCATATATTAATGAATTTATTTACATTATATTAATATCTATTTTGTCTAATAACTAATTTAATATAACGTAAGATATAAATATCTTAAATATTCTAAATAACCACAAACTTAAATTGCTTTGAAAGTAAGGTATTTTATTCACAGTAAATCAGAAACGCCTATTTAATCATAAATATTATTATATACCCCTTGATACACAATTTTTATATTAATATTTAATTATTACCTTTCCTGAATATCTTTATTAGTTTGTATTAATTTCTGATACAAAAAATATATTATATGAGATTTAAATTTTGAGTTTAATACATTTTAAAAAAATATTAGATCTCTCTAGTCAATGTATAATTATTATTATCAACAAAACTTTGTTCTTAGAAAAGTAAATATATGTTAGCAAGACTATTATTAGCAGGACCACCTAGTAGTATGCTTTAAAATTTATTTATGTTTTTAATTTTTATAATATAGTAATACATAGAAAATCAATTTAAATAATAAAAGTTTGATACAAAATATGTATGGACTTCTTTCTTAACTTTATAAGTTATTCAAATAAAATGGCTGACATTCCAAATAGGTTAGATGTTCAAACGATAAAATTTTAAAGAAAATTTAGTAAGAGTTTACAATCTAAAACTCACGTCAACATTAAATATCTTCCGATTTACTAAATTTATTACAAATTCGTTTTTTCAACTTTTTTTTTTCCTGTTCAAAACCTGATTAAAATATGAATAGAAAATTAATTAGATCTATGCATATTTATTTTTATAAATATTTAATGCATGATTCCAAATTGAAGTTGACATAAAAAAATTATTCAAATCTATGCACACTTATTTCTTATGATCTAATACATAAGTTGAAATTGGAATTAAAAAATATTTAAAATAAAGCTTTTTTTTTTTTTTTTTTTTTATTTTTATATATATTTTATAAATAAAATTATAAATTATTTTTAAAAAAATTTTTTTTTTTTTTTTTTTTTGTTATTTTTATATATAGTTTCTACATAAAATGATAAATTAGTATTCAGAAAATTTCTTATTTTATTAGTAATTTTCTCGCTTTAAACCTTGAGACAAATATATATAATTTCATTTTAAAGATCTATTATTTTTTTTCCTACAACAACTTAAACTTAATTGACGAAGTGATGAAAACAGTAAGTGGACGTAAAAAGAACAGGAAAATAATCGTACAAGTTATGTTAGAGGTAATTACTGTAATTAACCATCTTTGTAGCTAATGGTAAAGGAATGGTAACAAGTTCAGTTAAACTACTTGATAAAATCCAGAAATAATTATAAGCAACAATTTCATTTCCATGTTAAAAACGTGATGTTTCTATAGCAAAAAAGTTCGAGGTAAAAACCAACGTTATTATAGTTATGGTGGCAAATTTATTAAAAAAAAAATTCTTGAAATTTTAGTTAGAACTTGTCGCAAATGTCAATATATTGCATTATAGGGCGAGTAAGAACGCAATACCTAAGGTTTCAGAGCTCTAGCTTGATAGAAAGTTGGGTAAATTAATGATAGGAAATTTGATGACACACTGATACACATACAGACATAAAAAAAGTTAAAACTAATTGAAATTAATTAATTCATCCGTTAAATTTAATGGTTGGAATACAGTTTAGATCAAATGCCCTTGGTGACAGAAATTATTTTGCCAAAAGTGGCTATCCTGGTAACTTTCAGCCAAAACAAATCGCCAAGTTTGTCAATTTTTGAAATCGCTCCAAGTGGTTGGGCTAAACTGCATTATTAAAAAATATTGAAATATTAGTTAAGACTTGTCGCAAATTTCTAAATGTTGCATTGTTAGATGCGTAAGAATGGTTCCCAAAGTTTCAGAGCTCTAGCTTGATGGGGAATTGGTTAAATTAACGATCGAAAATTTGATGACACACTGATGCACACACAGACACACACCAAGCGAAACACATAAAAACGTTATAAAAATAAAATGGTTTTGTGCATTGCATTTGTCCTTTGTTCTTGTGTTTTCGGCAGAAGTTATTAAAATTAATCTTTTGTTTGTTTTTGTTTAATTATTATTAACATCGAACAAGAAGCAATACAAGGGCTATTGGCGACGGACCTCGTAATTTTGAAACTCTGTCAATTGACTATTATAATTAAAGAAGCATTTTATGTGTGTGTGAAAATGAGCATTTTTTTAAATTTTTTTTTATTTTTATGTTAGTATACTTAGTGAATAATTTAAATTTAAAAACTTATTTCCTGGGATTTTTTTTTATAGTGAAATCTAGTTGTTTATGATTCATTCGAAAATATGAGGACTTTATATTGTAACATAAGCTTTCTATTGTACTAGTTTATACCTTATTTCTAACTTTTTCTTTATATAAATTACTTTGATAGCATACAACATGATATAAAATAAAAATTCTGCAATGAAGTGATTTTGAAATAAAAAAAAATATTAAAGATTATTGAAGGTATGAGAACTTTAAATTGTATATAATGTAAGGTTTCTTTTGCATTAACGTAAACCTTATTTCTGATCTTTCCTTTATGGAAATTAATTTGGTAACATATAACATGATATATAATAAAAAAATTAGTAACGGAGGAATATTGAAATGAAAAATGTAAAATGTTTCAAAATTTAAGTATATCATAGGGCACTCGGATGATTTACTATTATAAAGAACTGTTTACAGAACATCGTTACAATATGTTCTGCAGGAAATGTTCAAAGTTACAGAACTCATTTGAAAATATCGCCATTTTTTACATAAAGTTAATTTTTTTATCTCACGTATGAGATATCATATTATCATGAATTATCAGTTTCAAACATACATAATATTTCAAAAAACAACGGAATGTAATGCGATTATTTACGTTTTGAAGTATTTCGATTTTCAGAAGGATATTACGAAATATGTTGTTTTAATAAAATAATGAAGCCAGATCTTATTCATCACATTTTTTATATCTTAAAAACCAAATTTCTAGATTTTAGGAGGAATTCTCTAACTCATGAAAAAGGTTTTAATTGACATTTATCTGTTTTGTTTGTTTTTTAATTTATTTCTTTTTCTTACTTAAAGTTTTTTAATTCAATTTTCTATACTTTATTTCTTTGTTTCTTAATAGAATTTACTTTCTTAAATAATCTGAACTAGTATTGGAATTTCTCTTTCCTCGTTAGCATTTTACCATTTCTCTTTATATGACTGTGCCCATTGAAAATATCTGTAATGAGTAACAACTTCATACCAACCTTAATGTAACTTAACTAGGCAAACTAAAAGAAGATAGAAATGAAATGAATTGAATTAAAAATAGTGATATATAAATGAAACAGAATTTTAAGAGTAACTAAAGGAGATAGAGAATAATATCAAGCTGATAGCTATTAGTAAATTAGATTGAATCAACGTGCTGACGTGAGTCTTCATCTAAAACTTGAAGATGCGGAGGTATTATTTGTTCGAATCAGAAGAAGTGATTTGGTGAGCTATAACTTCATTTTCAAATCATGATCTAAGACAGGTGAATAACTAGAATTCGAGAAAGAGCGATCTTATCCGTGATTCAGTGATAAATAAGGAATTCTATTTTTAACATGCCTATCTTCACAATTGCTGTCTCTTAGTTATTGGCTTTAAGTAGACTGAAAGATATGTCGGTCCTATAAAATAATATAGATGAAAGATGATCATCACAAACTTTTTAGGCATCTTTCAGTTTAATTTAATAGTTCATAATTTCACAAATACAATTGAAGAAACGTCTGAGAAGAGACAACATTGATTATTAATTTGTTGCACAGGGTATACAAGGTAGCTCTCTCTCACTTAAATTCCTCTTAATCCGCATTAATCTTAGCTTATAATAATAAAGTTTTAGCTTACTAACTTACTCGCACTGACTGAGACACTTATTTTAAAAAGATAAATCAACTCATATTTCCCAAACCAAAAGTTGCGTCAATTTCCATACAAAAAATTTAATGCAATGATTTACCTCAATTTACAAACATCAATCAGAATGTCATTCTCATCTTCAAACCTTCTCATTCCTTTCAATTCCATTAAACTTATGTATCAAAATTCAATTCAATTACTTGCTCTTTTTACGTCCAGCAAACTTACTTAATTACATTTTATTTGCTAGCAAACAATTGGAATTATGTGCAATTGAATTTAACAAACAGTCCCCAAGATGAATGAAGAGAAAATTATGAATACCACAACTATTTACCACTTTTTCTGTCTCGTATCTTTTGCATGACGATTAAAAAAATTGATGTATATGATATCATTAACATTTATTTATCTGCTTTAAATCTACAGTAATGTTTAGATAAATTAAATTAAAAATGACGCTTTAAACTTCACAAACTATAAATGTTCAATAAATTATTCTTAGAAAAATGAACAATATCTAGTGATAAAATACGATGGATAGATCACAAAGCAAATAATGACGCTGATTTAACTAGCGTCTCCCAACAAACCCTCATTTAACGCCCTGGTTTTTTTTGGATGCTATTTAAAAACTTAAATGTTTTTGTTGCATCTATACCGGTGAACACTAACGAAATGAAAGCCAAATTAACCGCAACCATTCAAAGTGTTTCATCTAACATACTAAGAAAGGCGTTGGAATGGAAATATTATCGAATGAATATTGTTCGTATTTCTCATGTAGGTCGTATGAAAAATTTATAATTTTATGAACTTAAAAATAGAATTAATATATATTTTAAACTAGACAACTTCTTGGTTTTATAATAAGAGTTCTTAAAAATTTAGATTATTTTCTCTAAACACGATGTATTACAACTCTTTTTAGTACGATACAGAGAAAAAAACAGGAAAACAACGGTAATAAAAAAAAACATTGAAAATCGATATTTATTGGCTTTGCTAATTTCACTAAGACACACACATGCGCTCACACACACACACACACATATATATATATATATATATATATATATATTTCCATTTGCTTATTTTCATAAGCAAGAAATACATTAGTTCAAAAACATTACCAGTTTCAACAACAAACAATAAAAACAAATGATTATGCCTTTGAAATCTGTAATTAAAATACTATTAAAACTAGAGCAAACGATAGATTATTAAAGCAGACAATAGTATTCTGCTAGGATCTTAAAATAATAGCAGACAATAAATATTAAAATAAATATTTCTTAGCATGATTAATGTACCTTTAACAAATTAAATGTAATTATTATAATCATAATGTATTAT
>BMAW01083759.1:133407-209633 GCA_019974015.1 Nephila pilipes
ATATATATATATATATAAAGTTCTTTATATATATATATATATATATAAGTAAAGTACTTTAGTGTTTTCATGTAAATGTTAATGTGAAATGGCTTAATTAAATTTTCTAAATGTTCAATATCTGATTTTTTGACAAGAATAAATTAATGATATAGGCAGAGCCACAATTCAGAAGTGGCATGTACTTATGATGCAAAAATTAAACGAAAAGATATAAAAGTATTTCTAATGAAATGGAGATCTGATCGATTTTTTTAATATTGTGTTGTCTCTTGGACATATTTGGTGTATTCTGCAAGAATTTAATTCAAGGCTTTGAGATGAGTCAGATTTATTCTTAATTGCTAATTTTAATATCAAGATTGACGGAATTAATTTGATAGGCAATACAATGAAGAATCTAAAGGCAGAAAAAATTAAAATTTTACATAAATTTATTTTTGATACAGATGACGATGTTAACAATACAGAAATAATCCGAAACTTTACTGGTTTTGAATTCACATTAAATGAATGTAATTTTAAATCTAATTTTCAAACTTATAATGATAATTTTTCATTACATACGTTGATTATTATTTGTGATATTCTGAATATTGCATTCCAAAAATAGATGTTATTTAATTTCTCAGCTTTGTTACTGCTTTTGAATATTCTCGTTTCAGCTTTGTTTTCTAGGTTAAGATGAAATTGTAACCTTTTTTCGAAGTTAGGAAGGTAAGCTGACATTTTTCCAGGAGAGCCGAAGATGTAGAACTAGAATAAATCCCCAACCATAGAGGGTACTGACTCAGCAGAAGGGAATCACGAGCTACAGTCAGACATGCTTTTGTGTATTCATGTAAATGTAAATGTGGAATGTCTTAATTAAATGTTATAAATTTTCAAGATCTGATTTCTTTGATTAGAATAAATTAGTAACATAGGCACACACACACACATATATATATATAATAATAATAATTATTATTATTATTATTATTATCATTATTATTATTATAATAAATGCAACAGAAATTGAATGGAGGGTTAGTAGTGATTCGGGAGTAAAGTTAATAATACGAAAAGTAGTGAAATTAGTAAATAGAGTAAAATAGTGTTCTTATACTAATAGGAAAATTTTTAAAGATTCTCAAGTTTAACCTCCAAACAATCATCCTCAAATCCTCAAAAGTTATAAATTAACTTGCGCGAACCCGAGTCAATGGGTGAGGACCAAATTTGATTATCCTTTTAAATTACTATTCAAGGGCGTGTAGGGTTTATTTTCTGATAAAGAGAGGGAGAGAGAGAGAGACAAAGAGAGAGAGAGAGAGGGAAACAGAGACACTAATTTCTAATAAACATTAGAAATTCACTTTAGAATAGAAAGGGATGATTTAAAATTAGATGTTTCTTCTTTTGAGTTTTCTTGTGTGTAATCTATTACTTATACTTTCATTTAAGAACCATTGAAGAATTAAATAAATTCTGTTGAATCGAATGAAAGGGTGGGGATGCAAGCTTTATGGCTTACCTTTGAATTTGTGTATCCACAACTTGATGTAAACTCTCTAATAAACTTATCGGTCTTACTGATGTTTACTATTATGAAAACATCTGTTTAATATTAAACTGTTAATAAAGATAAATTATGAAATATATATTTTTATGCAAACATAACAAATATTTATAGAATAACAAATATTTATAGAAATATTTGTTACTAAAATTCTAATTAGTCTATTTCATTATTTTTCGTATTTTCAACTGCATTTTTCTCCTATAAATTTATTCTACCAGTTGGTTTATAACTGCAGTTATTGTGCGCATTGTAATTCAAAGGCTTTCTGATGATATTATGCATTATATAGGGGAATTAACACGGTTATAAGCTTAATCTAATCTAATCATGAACACAGAATCACTGCTGATGTCACGCAATTCAGCCCGCTTACAGTGTGCAGGGTTAAATCTAATCTGTAATGGATGGCTAGATATAACTAATTCTATTGTTGCAAAATATAATGAAAGTAAGAAATATCTAATGTAACACATTTTACGCAAGAATTGTATGTGTATATGACGTCCTTATTATTCGTCTGGTAAACGCAGGTATTTGTAGATTAAACACTTTTATGTTATCTAATATGTAACCATTGCGGTTGAGCGTTTCACAAGTGAATAACTTTATTATGTTATTTTTATTGTTTAGATTAATATTTGTCATATAATTTACTAAAAAACAAATAAATTATTATTGTTTTGGATAATTTAGAAATAAATTTTACTTATTAAAATAAATTAATTATCTACTTTTCACATCCCATATACTAAATAAAAATGTATCTCCTAGAAAATAAATGGCCGAAAGATTGTCACATTATTGGACATTTTCATTACTTTTTATTTATTTTCCTTATCTTCATTGTTAAAGGATCAAACTAGCTATTAACCTGTGAACTCTCTTACACTGAACCAGGATTATCTTAATTCTAATTCAGCCTTTTCTTTCCGAGAACATGAAATAGGTTACTCCATTAATGGATTGATTTAATAAATACAATATACTTTTATAATTTTCTTCAGCAGAAAGTTTATTTTAATTATCAAACTTTAGAGTAGTTGGCTAATTTTTTAAACCAAAGCAATATGCACAATTATATATGAAATCAAAAGAAATATTATATAATTCCGTAAATAAGCTGATAAATTTTGAAACATTTTCTAAGCTGATTTACGCAGTCGGTTTATGTACGTATCTACTAGTTCGCAAGAAAGGTAGGTAATTTTCCATTAGCCGCGTGGAAGTAATAAATCGCTTAATGTAACACTTTTATCTCTTGAGTTTATGTATCTTAAGTTTACATGGATAATAATGATGATTGTAAATATTATTATATAATGTGAGAATGAATTGTTTTATATTCGAAAGTGCTTACATAATTTATATACTTTATATCATGAAATCTACACATGCCTAATGTGGAAAAATAGCAAAACGTACACTGAAATTAATGATAGAAATCCGTACGTAATGCACACATCAAAATAAAATTGGATACTTATTTATTCTGTAATTTTGGAAAGTTACATTTGTTGGAATTTGGAAGTCATTCTTCTTGTAAAAAAACTATTTGAATTTTTAAATCGCGTATCAGAATGCGAGCATCTGATTAATTCATCAAATTAAGTTTCACTCATGAAAATGTCTGGAAGTATATCACAACCATTTTCAATGCTTTCCATACTAGAATTTATGTATTCTTCATACATAAAACTGTCATGTGACGGAGACCATTCCTGTTTGCCTCCTGTGCCATAGCTGAATTCAATATTTTAACACTAAAAGTCAATAAATCGATCATAGAGATGTTAGAACAATAAATACACTATTTATTACTTGCTTGCTAATATAATGATAATTATAAATGCTCTCCCTGACAAGGCCTTAACTATTCTAACTCGATCAACCGGTAATAATCTAACCGACTCTTACCACTAAGGCCATCTTGACTTCTAGTATACATTGACCAGCCGATAACTTGTAACAATTGCTGAACACTAGAATCATTCAACCTCTCCATCGCGACTCTCATTCTGAGTTTATATATTTCCTAACTCTCCTGCTTCACATCATTTCTACCTGCTTTCGCTTTACATAATCACGTTTCATTTTTGGTTGGGCAAAGGTTGTTTAGCAAAAGCAATCAATCTTAATTAAAAGTCCCCAAGGTTAGTGAAGAGAAAACCACGAAAAACCCATCGTCACAGTTATACTCACTGTCATTCACCCAGTTACTAATGCAGCACTTTTTCTTACTTTCATTTTGACTATTATACAGGATTTGAAATTTGATTAGATTTTGGGAGGGGGGGTGCACACCCGTTGCATTCAAGATTCAGAATATATATTCTAAATTATACGGTATACGAGGTTTATTCAAACATTTATGAGACAGATTGTACAAAGACAATGTAACAGACAGGATATACTTATATTTGATACTTAACTTCTCCATAGTCTGCTCACAACTCAATCCAACTCTTGGAAAGAGTTTACAGTGTGCAACAATCGTTATGTAACTCTAAAGCCATCTTAAAATATAATTAAAATCAATCAGTTCCAAACACTAATTGAAGATACGGACGAGAAGACAACAAACTTTATTATCTACCAAAGAATATGCGAGATCGTTCTGTCTCAAATTCCTCTTAACTCAATTCTAGTATATGTTCAAATATGAGATGTCCAGCTTACCCAATCACTGATTCCAATTAAAATACTTCTTGATTATAGCAAATTTGAATCATGTTATTCTGATCAGAAGTTACATCCTACTACTTCAATTATAAACTATTAATTACGATGATTCTTTCCGATCTGCAATATCTATGAGCTTGTCGTTATCCTCTATCTTTCTTGTCTTTCAATTCACTTCTATTTCACTAACATATCACTATTTCTAATTTTGTTTACTGCTCTTCTTATCTTCAGCTACATTGCTTAATAACGATTCATTTATGTTGGTAAGCCCATTAGAATTTCATGCAATTCAAACTAACAATTATCCCAGAGCTCAGTGAAAAAAAAACTGGGAATATTCCAACATCACAACTCTACTCAATTTGATATCATCGTCGCTTCAGACCTCCTATTCAAGGGGGGGGGGAATTCATATGTAAAAGCAAATTTTAATTCTCTTAGATCCATTAAGTCTGAGATCAGTTTTTTTCCATTGACAATTTAATTTCGAAAGTTATCAAGGATGTCGAGTTTAAAAATGTATTTGTTGATGTCTGGGTATTGGTTTTTATAGATAAGCAATTCTTAGTCGAAGAGCTCATTTCAAATATATTTTATTGTAAAATATTTTAATGATTTTGGTTATAAGGCCAAATTTGAAAAATGAAAAAAAAATAACTTTTTTAACTTGCGTTTTTTCATAACTTTTTTCTTTTAAATAAAGTATTTGTTATTTTTTTATAAAAGTGTGGTGTAAAATGGAATACTTTTAGTCAGAAACACGTACTCTTTTTAAATTTGTTTAATTTTATTTAGATTAATTTACTCTGACTTCGAATTATACAATTAACAATAAATTATTTATTTGCCTATTTTTATAAATTGGCCAAAGTTACAGATAAATGGGAAAATATGGTCATATTGAAAGAAATTTTCAATACGAATATATCTGAGGTTAACATTTTCAAAAAAAATTATTACATAAAATTTGATTTAAAATCAAAATTCAGCATTGCTCCAATACTGTATGATTGCAGATAGCTTTTCTTCTTTTATAGCATAGAATAAATAAAAATTAATGCCATAGTTCTGATTTCCTTATGCATAATTTGAACGAATGGTCTTAATTATTGCAAGAGAGATGTAGACTGTCAGTTCAAATGAAGAAAAATTAATATGATAATTATGATTCATAGCTGAGGTAAATAAATAGCCTTCATTGATCCACATCCGACATAAAGAAATAAATAAATGTACAGGTTTTTCCCCCAAAAATTTATTAATATTCACCGAATAATTGTTCGAAAAGGGGATACATTTTATATCAAAATTACAATGCCTAAAAATGAAATATAATTTTTCTCTATCACAAAAAATGAAAATAATACCACAAGTATTCGACACTAAGAAATTTTAGTGTACAAAATATTAATGAAAAATTAATATTAGTTGCAGTTATAACAAACATATTGAATAAATAAATATCAAACTCTTTTCAAACTGTTAGTAAAGTAATGCCCTTATTCAGTCACGCACCTTTAATGAGTTCAGTAAAATTAAATATATCTTACACATAAATTTCAACTTAATTTTGTGTTTTAATATTCAGAAGATAATTTAATTTTTCCTACTAAAACCTCCAAAAGAATAATTTTAATACTAGTAATTAAAAATTAGTCTTCAGCGATCTTGTTTTCACAAATGTTTCTTTCAAAATTTTTTACTCATGTTATAATGAAAACACCTAAGAAATAGAAAACACCATTCTTCACCTAAGAATTAGAAAACACCATTCTTTCCAAATTGCTTCAAAAGTATATCATAATGATATTATGAAGAAATTAAGCAATTCGACCTATATGAGTGATACGGTGAGCTAAAACTTCATTCCCATTTGTTGAATGGGATATTTGTTTGAAATAAAATAACTATTTTACTGTTTTTCGTAATTAGCCAACAATGGTTGATATACTTTTAAGTATTAAAAATAATTGAAAGGTCTCGGAAGTTTTGAATCTGTGAGTGAAATTCAAAACTGTTATTATCTGTAGACATTGGCTCCCAGAACTAAATGTAGACATTTTACTATTTTCTGAAAGGCCTAAATTATTATTAAATAAATACTTAGTAATAATAGGAACGATAACACGCATAGTGCAAAATGTCTTTGACAAATAATCAAAAGTGAAGAACCAATAATATTTTAATAACCATAATTTTAAACGTTGATGTCACAGATTTCTATGTCATAAAAATGAGTATACACGTAGTATAATTCTACATATTTTCTTTTTAAAAAAACATAAACTAATATGCCGATGCAAATCTCTTAGCATTTCGAATACCTCCAAATGGTGTATATTGACATGAAATGTGTTTTGTTGTTGCTGCTAAATACTTTTGGCTATTTTTCTTGTAAAACTGTTTATAAATGCTCTTAGCTCCTAATATTATACTTTTGAATAGATATTTACAACTGCGACCTTAAGTCTTCTAACCCAGTATGGTAGAGAAATCTATACTATGAAAACAATTGTATTTTACAACTGTACAATAACAATAATTCAACAATTTCAACTCCATATTTAGAGTTCATTATTGTCAAAGAGTTAGAGGTAAGCTACAAATAGATGGCGTAGTTTGAACTTTGATTTATATTTTTGTGCTTGCGAAATTAGGAATAGTATAGTTGTGTTAAATTTCTGTGAATCCAAATATTCATTTTTTTTTCGTATCAGACAAAAGCGTTGCTTCAAATTATGTGATAATGAAGCAGAGCCAACTAATAAATTAATGATTATTTTCCAAAAGAAACAGTTACATTTTGGATAACTTGCAGATGATCCATCGTTGCCGAGTTAGGCAATTTATTATTACTATTTTGAAGAGAAAATATAAATGATGGAACAATTCAAAACAAAAATAGAAAGTTTCCACTCATAAATTGAGGCTTCATATTCAATTGCGTTGCAGCTACTTGAAAGCAAGAATTAGAGAGATTCCGAACAATTTTAAATTAATGTTTGATTCTATCTTCGAAAATTGTGAGCCAGGTATGTTGGATAATTACGTTGAAGAAAAAGAATAATTTGAGTGGTATTCTATCAAAGAGTTAACTTTAATGATTAATCGCATACTAGTTATCACGGAAGTTAATTTTGAGTGTTCTTTGTATCTGTACCTAACTGCATAAGTTCAATTTCTGAATTAAAATTGCCAACACTTTTGCTACCAAACTTTAATGGCAAAACAGAATATTGGATGATATTTAAAGATTTATTTATGGCTAGTGTAATCTAAAGCAAAACTATTTCAAACGCTATGAAATTGCAGTATTTGGAAGGTAGTTGTAACGATTAAGCATTGAGAGTAATTTTCAATCCATTTCTACTTCCGATTCTAATTTTAATATTGCATGGAAATTATTGCGTGATTGGTACTCGAATAAACGTGAGCTTGTGAATATTATGATCAAAAAATTGTAAAGTCAACCTAGTGCAACTGAATTGTCTTATTCAATTCTTAATTTAATAGATATTATTACTTATGTGTGTGTTATTTGTTACTTATGAACGTGTTCGATCTTTAATTGCATTAGATTATATAAATTAGAAACTTTATCTGAAACTGATTGTATTTACAGTAATTAAAAAAACTTGACAAATCTACAAGGTATTGTTGGGGAAAAGAACTCAAAAATTTGGGTGAGCTTGATAAATCGGATAAATTACTTTCGGGTTTTCAAAGCCAAGCTAGAGCAATGCAAAATAGTCAAATCAAAGAAAATAAAATAAAGCCTTAATTTTGAACATAAAGCGACGAGTATGGTTTCGGGTCCTAATGCTAATTAAAATTCTAAATGCTTAAAATATCATGGATTCCATGGACTTGTCAAATATCCAGAATTCATAAATCTCTCAGTGAATAACATGTATGACTTTACTAAGAAGCATAATTTTTTCTTCGATTGCATGAATTTTCATAACATAAGAAATTGTGTGTTAACATACCGCGGTTTACAACGTTCTAAAAACATAATTCTCTAAAATAATTTGACTGTAAGAAATAAAACACAAGAGCGAAAATTCTAAAGCGGGAAGTTCTATTCATAACACGGAAGTAATAAATCAAATTGCCAGAAGCCAATCGACGCCAGCCAGGCTCAATTCGAAAACTGCATCATATGATGAAATTATTGATAATTCGAGAGCGTTCAAGGGAACATCTGTGAATGAAATGAATCATGTAAAAACAGCTCTTCTTTCTGGAGTGATTATTTATATTAAAGGTTGGTTTGGGAAATTGAAACAATTTAGAGCGTAATGTGGGTTCTATGTCATCATTTTTGAACTAATGAACACGTGGATTTATTACAAATCAAAAAAAAAAAATTATATCGTAGTGTCTGGATTAAATGATGCTAAGATAAACATGAGGTAAAAATTAAAAGTGATTATTTCAAATAAATTTGATTTCGAGGCTCAATTAGATTTTTTTGTGTGCCAAAAATTTCAGATAGAGCTCTCTAGTGAGTCACATTTTCATATAAATTTCAGATGGCACACTAGTTCCTATTAAACATTATCCTCATAATATTAAACTTGCAGATCCCCGATTCTTTCGACATGGAAAAATTGATGTGTGGTTGTGAGTGGAAGTATTTTATCAGTTTTTAAAATTTAGCCAGGTTAAGATAACAAATTCTGATTTAAAATTTCAGAAATCTGTCTTTGGACTTATTTCTAATGATTTCATCTATAATTCAGAGTGCCTAAACTCGAAAATATTCACTGTGGATTAGTTTGTAACTTTGAAGATATGGAAAAACAAGTATAACGATTTTAAGGACTTGAAGACATAGGCATTAAAGATGAGACTAGTTACAACGACGACGATAAGTCAATAGATTCATTCAGAAAATCTGTCGCGTATATAGATGATCATTACGAAATCGAATTACTATGGAAAAAGACTGGAAAGAGTTTAAATATAATTTCAGTGCAGCCGAAAAAAGGTTGAATATCCCCAAACGAAAGATGCGACTTGATGTCTTCATTCACAGTATGTGTAGACGTTTAAGAAATTATGAGAATTATAATATAATCGAGAAAGTATCCGACACTAAAATTCCTAAAAATAGACCAGTATATTATTTTTCCCACCATTCAAGGTTTTTAAAGCTTATAGTTTGGCTATATAAAGGCGTATTGTATTCGACGCTTCTATTCATAATTCTCAAGAATTTAGTCTTAATGATTGTCTTTCGCCAGTGCCAAACTTCAATGGGAACATATTTGATCTTCTAGTCAACTTCAGACTTGTATCCAATATTTAGAAAGCGTTTTTGTATATTAAATTAGCGGAAAAAGATTGCGATACTGTGCATTTTCTATGGAAAGAGAAAACAGTGATATTCCAATATATATATTCAAACGTGTCCTTTTTGTAGCAACATCTACACCATTCCTTCTTTCTGCTACCATCAAAGCGCACTTAAAGAGATTCCATGACGAGTACCCGACCACAACAGAATGCATGGGCAGTTGTTCCTTGTAAATGATTTCATCTCTGGAGACAACTCGCAAGACGCTCTGGAAATAACTAAACAAGCTGTTTATATCAAGCGTTAAGCAAACGTGGCATTGAGAAAGTGGATGACGAACGATGTTACCTTGATGAAGTCGAAATAAGATAAGGGTTTTAATACCCAGCAGCAACATGAGTCTAAAGATCCAGGTTCCCACGTTGATTAAAATTTTAGGCGAATGAAGATAGCCTAGTGATGAGATCCTTGTAGAATCCTTATCAAACAGTGAAAATAACGAACGCTTCCTACTACAAGTGATATAAAGATCTTCGATCCACTTGGTAAGCTAACTCCAGTTATCAATAGTATGAAGTGCCTTCTTCAAACCTTAAGGAAGAGAAAATGGCTTGGGACTAAGATTTACCATGGGATATTCAAGAAATACGGTTGCAGTTATGAGCTGAAATTCCCAGATTATCCGAGCTGAGAGTTCCGAGATGAGTACTCAACTCGATGAAGTTTGAATCCTCGGACCTAGTTAAACTGCTTCGTTTTTGTGATGCGAGTAAAAATGTTTATGGTTTTGCCATATATGCGAGAGTTGGGGAAAACTCTTAATTAGAAGTAAACCTCATCGTTTCAAAGAGCAGATTCACACTCTTAAAACATATTAACCTTCCGAGGCTCAAGTTACTTGGAGTCTTATTTGCTGCCCGACTTGATAACAAATTTAGGACGATAGTGGACAGGAAGAAATTCTCAACTGTCTTCTTTTCGACTGATTCAAAGATCACATTGTACTGGATACAAGGATCCAATAAGAAGTGGAAGTCGTTCATCGCTTTTCACATGTTGGAAATTAAAAGCTTGTGCGACATAAGTTCTTGGGCTCATTTTGTCCTCGTAACCTTAATCCAGCAGATCTCCTTACCAGATGAGTCAAGATGGATGTTCTACTGAACAGTGACATTTGGTGGAAGGGTTCTCCCTTTCTGAGTGAACATGATCTTACCTTTGTCCATTACCAGATTTCGATCGCTGAAGATGAAGCCTCAAGTGAAATTAACAAAACTTTTGACTGTGGTAGTAACTTTCCTATTTCATTGACTCTTGTTAATCAAGACTCTAATTCTATAATTAATTGTATCCTTTCTATTAGCAATAATTATTTTAAAAAATATTCGTGTTATGTGCTATGTGTTTAAATTTATTCATTATGTTAATATTTCAGGTTACCTTATTTCCAAAGAGCTGAGAAGAGCAGATTTTTTTTTAATTCGATATGCCTAAAAAGAAGAGTTTTCATGTAAAATTCATCATCTCAATCATCATGCTGCAGTTCCAAATAAGAGTAAATTAAAATATCTTAATTGTTTTTGGATGAGATAAATATTTTGTAAGTTAGTGATAGACTGTTGAACTCTGACCTAAATACGAATGAGAAACACCCAATGGTGCTACCAGATAAACATAGCTCACATTAATTATTGTATGAAATTACCATCTAAAGTATTTACATGTAGAACCTCATTCACTATTATACCATAATAGGAAAAAAATTGATAGGGAAGGGGCGAAATGTGTATTGCAAAACTGTATTTAAATGCATAATTTATTTTAACTCGTTCACTCCCACCATACGCTCGCGTTTGCTGTCCTGTGCCAAAGTATCACATTAGATACGCTCCGAGAATGCCTGTTGCAAACCAAAGTATCAATAAAAATATGCTTGACGACAACGTTTGATTTGATTTTTTAATATTACTAGATGGTGTTACAATACCGTGAAATCTGTATAGATTGGTTATTTAGAGTGTTCACCTTAGAAATATAAGCTTAGATTTCACGTCTGACTATCAGAAGGGGGTAATTGTTAAAAACACGTGTTGTGACGAGGCCCTTTAAATGTAATGAGATGATTTAAAAGGTTCGCTTGCTTTTGGCTTGCTTTTTTCCTTTTTTTCTTCTTAGAAGTTCGAATGAGAATTTAAGGATGTTAAGGGGGGAGATGTTAGAGATTTTAGTAGCAGAAGCTCTCAGCTGTTTGTTTCATTCAGTCGGTTTTATTTGTAGCGACAGTCATGACGAAAAGAAAGTATTTATCTGATACTGATATTTGCGCATCAGTGAATGAATCTGACAGTTATGATAACGAAAATAATCCAAATCTGTACATAGCGATTAAATGAAAAAAAAAGGATGAAGAAGATGTGCCATTGCTCAAAATCTTGCGTGAAGCGTCAAAATATTTGTGTAAGACATGTGACGTTGGACTATGCATTGAAATTTTTTTTATAAGAATAGCATACAGCAAAATAAGATTCATTTTTTATATCTTATTTTATTATCTTTTTAATATTCCATGTAATTGTACATCATTACATCATGGAAAGTATTTAACAAATGTAAATATATTTTGTATTTTCTTAAGAGATATGACTTTTTTATGTAATAATTTATTGTATAAAACATACAATTTTCGATGATATTTTTTACCCTTCATGTATATTAAATTTAATGCATTTTAAATAATATGCGTAAAAATCAAAATATTCTAGTAAATAGCAGATTTCTGAGGAAATTCTTTCGCAAATTAGACTTAATATCTGAAATCCTCTGGGCATCACATTCCGGTGTAAAACGCGCTGGGGCCCATAGAAGCTCTTTTTTTTTTTTTTTCACCCTCCGGTTGTGAAATGGTTAAAAGCAAACCTGCATTACAGAGTAAACTCATGTGAGATTTACCCATAGAATGAATAATTACTATTTATCCTTTTTTCAATGTAGGTATCAATTTCTGAAGCCAATTTTATATCAAGTTTAAGAATCAGAGAAAAGGAGTACTTAACAAGGTACATATTTGCATATTTGTTTGCTTCAGCACAAAGGCAGTTGACTTAGACTTTGTCACTGACCTAACTTCAGATGACTTTATTTCATGATTAAAACGTTTCTTCAGTCGCAGGGAAATGTTCAAACATTTCAGTGACAATGCTATGAACTTCTTGAATGCAAATATTGACCTAAGAAAACTCAGTAAATTGATAAAACATCCTGATGAAAATTTAGCTACCTTTCTAGTGAAAATATGAAGAGGAAATTTATTCCTTCGAAATCACATAATTCCGGTGGTTTATGGGAATCAGGCGTAAAATCTTTCGAATTTCACCTACAGCGCGTTCTTGGTAACGCCTTCCATACTTTAGAGAAATTCCTTACAGTTATTTTGGGTATTGAAAGTTTTTTTATATTTGAGACCACTTAACCATTGTCTTCCGATTTGAAAACCCTGTCACCGGGTCATTTCCGCATAGGAAGACCTGTAATTTCAATCCTTGAACCACATCTAGGTCACGTACCCACTAACAGGCTTTCTATGTGGATGCAATTAACTAAATATAGAGAAAAATTTAATAACAGTGAAAGAGTGACTATTTAAACAAATTATAAGAAGGAAGTAAATGGATGTTTCAAAAATTAAAATAGTTACACTTGTGCTGATAATGTAACTATTAAAAAGTAGTATAAAAATGTAAATGTTAGATATGTAAAAGCAGTAACACTTGCGCTGATAAATGATGAGAATATGCCGAGTATAATGTGGTTGACAGGAAATAATAATTTCTGAAATAATAATTGGCAATGATAAAATAGTTGGGGATGTAAATGTTGTTTTGCTAATCAAAAAATATTGAAAAGAAATGCAAGGGTCATTTGCATTCTTCCTATTATTGATGATTATAATACAGTTTTTTTTTAATTTTATAATGTAATATTGGATAATGTGTAAATAATTTTCTTTTTTCATTTTGTATTTTAAGTAATTAGCATCATACTTTGTTTCATGTTATTTTCCGAGTTCAGTTCTAAATTTGTATAACTTAATTATATTAAATTTAAAAAGAATATATAGTGTTTTGAAAGATGTAATCTTTCAAGATCAGAATAATGCTTAAGAGTTAAAAATTCCTATTAGATGGTGTTGTTTGAACCTTGATTTGTGTTTTTATTCTTGTAATACCTGCTACTTTTTTACCATTTAGTTGGCATTTTCTGTTAAAATTCTAAAAAAAAAATATTCAAAAAGTTTGTATTTTTCTGGATTTAAGCGCATGGGAAGTGTTTTTTTTTTTAAAAAAAAAAAAACGTTTCTGAAAAAAATCATTATTTCGAAACTCGGTGGAATTTTTCTTTTAAACATGGATGATTCAAGAAAAATTTGAAGAAATCAACATTTTTAAGAATGTTGTAATTAGTTTTTTTTTTTTTTTTTTTTTTTTTTAAATCTATCTTAAGCGTGTTATTAAAGTTGTTAGTATCTTGAAGTCTCAAAAAGGGACCTGCATTTTGAATATCTCTGTATTAAACTTTTTTGAAACGACTTTTTAGCGCGATTTCAGAAATTCTACAAACATAGGCTGTAGACCACTAACACATTTGCTCCTTCAGTTTTGTAACCTTAAAATTTGAAGCTTTGACCTAAACATTTTGTTACTTATAATGTTATTATTTCTTCGTTCTTTTCTTTTCCGTCGAAAACATCTTATATTGTACATTATATCGATCTTATAATTATTTACTTTAATTGAGTTTTAAATAATATGATTTTAAGACTTTCAAAAATAGAGTGAGAAGTGTAAACATAATTTCGGGAGAAATTGTTCTTTTAAATAATCTTAAAATCATGAAGTCAGAAATGAAATATTATGAACTAAATTTTTAATCCATGTGAAATTTCTCTTTGTGAAATTATTTCTATTTCTTAACTTCCATCTTTTAAAAATATCTTATAGTTCAGAATTCTGAAATTAATTTAAATTTTAACATTTCTTGTAAGGTTTTATGAAATAAAAGAGGAAAATATTGTAGAAATCGAACCAATTACCAGATACGCTACTTTTTTCATACTTCACGAGTCTTGTCAGAGAGAATTTAAGTAAGGTGTAGAATTCTTATTTCCGTTTCACAAAATCGTTTTGTGGAATTTTTATTTCATTTCAATTTAAAAAGGTTTAATTTTTAAAGGCTTTCCGTGATTGCTGTGAAAGTGTTGAGAGTGAAATGTATCAGTTCCGATGTTATCCTTTTCAAATGATCATGGTTTGAAACTAAAGAGGTTCTCGTCAATTTCCATATTAAGTGCTTAATTAAATGTTGCATTGAACATTTTTGTGTGAAAACATATTTAAATACAATATTTTTTGCTGTTGCTGTTGACTACTAATAGTTGGAAAAACTATACGTCTGTACAGTATCGCTTTAATCAACCTTTCAAACAACTAAAATAAATATATTAAAAAATAACAATTTTTTTACTGGCAATCTACTAAAGAACAAATAAAAAACATACTGTTATTAATTTTCAACAAATATCTTCTGCAATGTACTCAAATAATTAAACATTTGAAACTTAATTTAAGACAAATTTATTCTACATGATTCTCATGAAAATCAATTTAAAACAGGTATCACTTGTACTATTCAAAAATTATTAAATCGGCCAGTGAAGTAAAAATTTTTTCCTAACATACTTTTTTTTTATCAAGAATTTACATTAGATGGCAGACCCACAACCTGGGTAAAACTCAGGCACAAGTCACTACATTATTTCCTATTTAAACAATGTGGTGCAAACTTTATTCTTTGAATATATGATATAATTCATTAATTGAAATGGTTCTTGCACACATTAGTGAGAAATCTTTGTAAGAAAAAAGAGGATGTGGTAACCATATCATTTGCTTTTATGTGAAATCTACCATTGCCACATTTTAAAGCAAAATATTTTTTTTATTTACGGTAATAATTGCCTCTTTGCTCTGATATAAAATATATAAAAAAAATCAATATAATCGACAATTTTACATTAACCATGATGGCACTGTCAAGAAGGGAGCAAATGAGGATTGCATATAATATTAGACCACATATTAAGCAATTATATTTGTTTGTTAATAGTTGCTTTGGACAAAAAAAATATTTTGTTGACATTTATGTTGGATTTGACTGATTCCAAACGATTTGAGCAAAACAGTATCGGTATTCTTCCGGTCACGGTCTTCATTTTCACCAAATAACCGCATTTTTTTATTCGTAAGAAATTGTTAAAAAACCTGATCATAGCTACATCCCAAAAGAACTACCTTGATTTGGTTTCAAACACCAGATCAAAAAATGTATAATCATGGAATTGCAACCTGAATATGTTTTAGTATTTAAGAAATGGTTACCAAAATTACATTAAAGAAACATGTTTGCCAACGAAATTGAACGGGAAAAGTATTCTAAAAAACAAACAAAAAAAAAACAGTTACTACCGCGACATACAGGAGTTCTCATAAAGATTCTGATTGAATAGGAAATAATTTACCAATTTTAGGATAGTAATCGATTGATGGGATCTTAAGATACTCTTTTATGTTGATGAAAATAACTTTATCCCTGTGTCACTGACACTAACCAAAGTTCGTGTATCGTAAGTGTTAATCAACAACTAAAAATGAGATCAAGATATCATTCTGGCAGAGGATATGCTATTCTATCCAAACATTTAACTAGCTAAAATCAGAACGAGAGGATAACTCCGAGGACGATGACGGAGAAGCTGATTACGTATCTAAATGATAAACAAACAGGAAAATGTAATATTTTTATGAGAATCTTCGTTAATTTTAATTAAATCATTATTAATGACAGGATTTTGTTTAAATTAAATGCTACATTATTTTGTTCCTTTTGAAAACAAAACAACATAAATCAAAGACAGCGTTTTAGGTTTTGCGTAAATTTATTGTTCATAAATTATAAGAAAATTAAATTGTTTATAAGATTTAAATGTTAATAGTTATAATCAGGCCAAAACAATTTTGGAAATTCACATATTTGTGCATTAAGCAATTTAAATGGATTCTTAAAAAGTCAGGATTGTGTGATTTACAAGGTTTTAGAAATTTAACCACATAATAAGAAATCCCTCACGAGTTATTTTAGTAGACATCTTACATTTCATTTACAGAATGAAATTCTTTGATGACAGAAAAAAAAATGTATTCAAGGGAGAAGGGAAAAAAAAAAAAAACACAATGGTCTTTTTTTCCTACAAAGAATGTTTTTTCCCTGTCGAAAAAAAATTAATATAAACTGTCACTTTTCCCACCTTCTATCAATAAAATTTACAGGCAAAAAATTTTCAAATGTAAAAAAACAACCAGGATTTCTTCTTTTTTGCGTCATCTTCGAAAATGTTGTAAAAAATTGTTTGTACATTTTGTCATTTTCTGTCAAAACCTATTAAATATGGAGACAAAGTAACAAAAAATCGAGAACAAAATCCCAAATAATCCATAATGAAGTTATTAGAAATAAATTTCCATCAAACGTTTCTTACTCGTATTAATTTCATTTGCCATTATTCAGCGATTTGATTCACAGTTTTATGTCCCTTCTTATTGTTTTCTTATTGTTTGAGTAATACTGAGGAACATATTGAATAAACTGAAACAAGATTGGTTTTATATTGTTAGAAGATACTCCATTCTAAAATAAAAAATATCTAGACAATATGGCTGCATTTTTTTCGTGTCCCTATGCAGCACAAGCTTTTGGTGATACTTCCCTCTGACTAACATCTGGTAATTCGTTCTGGTTTTATATTTAAGCTCTCAGATTCTTCACAGAAACGTAATACAAATTAAGTAAATTTTAGAAGTGGATAGAATAGATATAATCAAATTGTATAAAAACGACAGAGAACAGTAAAGACTAATAAAGGTACTCTAATAGAAAGGGTGATATGTGGGAAAGTCTTCTGGTGTGTAAGGTTGATATTGTGAGATTTGGGCTCAACGATATTAGAACAACTGTATACATGGAGGATGTATTCGCATCGTATTCCATTAAGCGCATTTCTCGATATATAAAAGAAGCTGTAAGTACTTGTACACAGAGGCATTAAACTGTTTGTGAACATTTTCCTCATATTGAAAGATCAATAATATTATATTCTGGAAGATAATTGATATTTTGATTATTTATCTGTGTTTGAATTAAATGCTTAATCTATGTACTAAATTGTTGCAATTATTTTATTCTGAAATACCTGAAAAATCGATGCTAAACTACAATAATAAACAATAATTATATTAATATTAAAATCAATTCAATACACAAAACAAATCTACTCATATGTTGACCTTTGCATTAACATTTTGCGAACAAATTTTGGGAAACATGTTTAAAGTTTACAACAAAACATCAAATCTTCTAATCCATTGGAACCTAGAGACCAATAAATTCGAAGTTTTTGGTCCTAGATAAAATGCAATGTTCATAGGTTCTACGTCATTGGAAATCCTTTAGATATTTGAGAAAGTCTGAGAAAACCGTCAACGAGGAAGGAGTCAGTTAACTATACACAGACGATTTTACGGTCCACTGATTTCCGCAAACCTCAGATTTACTGAAGACGAAGATGATTTCCGAGTCTTGTATATCGAATTCCTGAAGCGTATGATTTGCCAAAGGAAAGGTATTTTTGGCAGAGATATTTTCTGTTTCTGAAGGCATTTTTTTTACCGTTATGAAAAGACTGGATCAATTATTAGTTATATGAAATGAATGTATATAAGAAATAGAATCTATATTCTTTAAAACAACGTATAATTTTTGTCAAAATAAATCTATTCCTTTGATCCTCGAAGTAAATAAAAATTTATTTTTCTACTTTTAAATAGTTTACAGTAATGGTTTGGGAAATATAAAGTTTTTTTGTAACAGACTTTTGTAGTTAGTGAATTTGTTAAAAAGTTATAATTTATTTTTAACATTTATATATTCTTTGTTATCAATAAATAAAAAATCTACCAAAGTTAGAATAATTAAATAAATATCACAGAAATTTTATACACTGTTTCATGTGATTTTTTTTTTTTATATCACAGATGCATTTTGTATTGTTATTTTATTCTAATATTCTCAATCATGAAATATCGACCGGAAAATCTTTATAATACATTATTTACAAGTATCAACTGACAACAGAGACAAAATTCGTAAAATATTATATGATTTTGAAGAAATTACCAAAAATTCAATGCGTCTCATAATGGTCTTTGTACGGTTTTAAGCAATAGAAGTAGATTGTAATAATCCTTTATTATGTTTAGAGAAGGATTGATAGGTTTCATTGACGTCGCAAAAGAAGCAACACGAGGTCTATTGGCGACGCAGAGCTCGAAACTTGCAACCTATGTCAAGTGACGAGGGTGATACCTAACCAAACATCTCCGCCTCCAAACTTACACACCACGCCAACAGGAGGCCTTAAGTTTTTATACTTAAGTTTAATAATATAAATATAATTTAATAAACTTAAGTTTTTTCCCTTTTTCCCCATACACTCAAAAAGCAGTCCATATATGTGTATATTTTTATCAGTGTGTATGAACATTAAACATATGTAGTGTTAATGATAGAGAAAATGAATAATATTGTCAATTGTTGCAATAAATTACTACAAAGTGCGTATGAAGTCTAATTAATCTGTCTAATTAACCTTCTAAGACAAAATAACTTTATTATCTAACTTTTTATTTATTTATTTATTATATCTAAATAGATTCAGTTGTAGAAAATATTCTATGAGCTCTGTGGTTAGAAACGTATTATATAGCAATTAATAAATCTTATTATATAGAATTTAATAAATCGTATTAATTGATCAATCAAACAATTAATAAATCTAAATGATTAGTTGGAATACAATTTTGGCAAAATTTAATACGATAAGTCAACATAAATTGTGCGTTTTTTAAGTATAGATATAAATGAAATATTTTACATTATACAGTATATAGAGAATATTATATATCGATTTCAATTTTTTCTTTGATTTTTAAAATGTAAAATTTACACATGAAGTAAAAAAATTCCATTTGAGGGAAAGAGCTATTTAATAGCATAGGTTAAATTTAGATTTAATTATTGTTACTAATTATGATTGGTTTCCGTTTACTAACAAACACTGAAAAAAAAACATTTATCTATCTTATTTTATTTATCTTATTTTTTAAAATATCTATATGTATTTAAATTAAATGGTTAAGAATTTTCAGATATTCAAATGACAGTGATCAGCATAAATTAATTAATCTGAGGGTGATATGATCAAATTACAATAAAGAATTAATTTACATGAAAATATTAGGAAGTTTTACGTACGTTTGATAATATTAAACATTATTTTAAGATAAAAATATCTTCATTATTAAATATATCAATGAGTATAAATTGAATAGGATTTAGTATTGAAATACAAAGACATTGATGCATTTCAACGTAAAAACATATATCAGGATATATAATTTAGAGTTTTTTTCACTGAAAAATTAAATAAAAATATTATCCTTTTAGAAAGAGAAAATTAAATTGAATTGTTATTATTTTTCTGCATACGTTCTGAATTAAAACTATAATTACCATAGAGCTATAGCTTGTTAGTTTCCTCTCATCTTATTTAGAATGCTATATACATATGGGTGCATGAGAGTTTGCATGTATTATTAAGTAAAGTTCAAGCAGGCGAAAATGCATTAAACTAAACAAAATGGAATCTTTATTCTAAATAGTTAAACATTATTTAATTAAAATATTATCTCTATACTTTATTTAAAATTAAAGATATAAATAAGAAAATATATAAACTACAAAGCAGTAATTATCTGATAAAATCTTAAAAAGTGACTTAGAAATAAAACAAAGAAATTGAAATCCTTTACGAAAAAACGTATGGGAAATAAAATAAATTTTGAATAAGAAGCTACCTAATAAATTATAAGAAGCTGTACAAAGAAAAAGAACTCACCACAAGAAACCTATATTTATAAACCTGAAACCTTAAGAAACCAAAATATATAATTTTAGATGAGCAGAGAATGTATATACATATATATATACACACATGCACACACACATATAAACATATAATGAAGAAAATTTATTTTACCTAAATTATAGCAAATACTGTAATTTTAACCCTGAATATGCATATGAAACATATGCTCATATAAAACAAAGGTAGTTCATAATTTATCATTTTAGGGTTTCGCACAAATACTGCGATTACTATTAAACTTCAATTTAAAATAATAACAGATTTTATTTATGGTTTTTATAACTTAGAGAAAAACGTTTCTCTTTTTTTTTTCTAAATTTCAATAGTTATAAATTTATCGTTCTATCTCGAACATCATCTCACATTTATGGGACTTAATTTTGGAAATAATGAGAAGTGTACTAGAATACAGAAATTATGATAAGACATTATTAATACACTAGATATATAGACGATAAATAATTGAAATTAAAGAAACGTATACAGTATATACAATTATATGTTATTTTATATCAGTTTTTTTTTTTTTTTCGTGTGAGTGAAGATACTTTATATTGAGGTTCATATATAGTACAAGAGCCTAATCTGTCTTTAATACACCGAATATTATGACCCGTGACACCAATGTTAGAGAAAAGGGGTGATGGGTGTAAAAAGGGTTGATGTAAAGAAGGTTGTAAGTAGAGAAATACCTGTGTTTTAAAGATAATAAACCATATGTGGAAGAGAAAAAGATCACTAGAATACATCGAGTCTATAAATCCCGTAATTATTTAAAGGTGTTAAGCTCTGAATAGGAAATTATGTTGAGAGATACATGGCTGTAAAATAATTATTTAATTTATTAATTAATTGATATTTATCCATTTCCAATCAACGTATAAAGTTTATTAGTAAGTAACTCTTTAGTGAAACTTTAAATTCATATAAATACACAAGAATGTATTCCATGTGTGTAAAGTAAAGTCAATCTCATTATTAGTTACATGTTAAAATATTTTTTTAATAATTTACGCACTTGGTCAGTAAAAAAAAAAAAGTTTTATACTTTTTTATTAACTGTGATTTGTCACAAAGACAGCTTCTATAGGAAGAAAGTTGTGCAACTTATATAAAAATTATACCTCGAATTTAAAATAAATGCATGTTTCACTTGAATTTAGATAATTATGATTTCGGATTTTATTAATTAAAAGTATTCCAAGATATTGAATTCGAATGATTTCTAAAAAACTCTATACGCAGTTGAAAGAAAATATATTTAATACATATACGTATATATATATATATATATATATATATATATTACTTACATTTGAGTTTCCTTTCGTTTACCTAACCAAGAAATTTACTATTTGTAACGATGCTTTGTACTTATTAATTGTAGAAAGCAAATACATTTAAAATCATTTTAATGATAATAATTTTTGTATGTTAGAGATATTATTGTTTAGTAATAAAGAAAATTCCAAAAGCTATTCCAATAAATTATCCTTCAATCATGAAAGGATCATGGTAGACTAATAGTTTAGGCCACGAAATCGCAGCTTGCATCGTTTACATTGAGCTGTGGATTCGAGCTCTGATGTTACTAAAGACTTTTTTGTGTAGCGTGGCAGATACACGCTAAATCTATCTAGGTTCCGTGTCATGCCGTTGGTATGGTGTGGAAGTTTGGAGAAGGTGGTGTTAGCTCAAGTGTGGTCCTCGTTACTTGATTGAGAGTCAAGTACGATATTCTTTGATTGTTACGAAGCCAATCGTCAATGGTTGTGTTTCTTCTCAGTTACATGCAATAAAACAATTAAATCCTGCCATAAAATAAGCGATACTGCTGCTATAAAAATCAAGTGTCATACTAGACATCTTACTCTGGTTAAAAAATTGCGGGTTCTTTACTTATAACGCGTTATGCTACATGATAGAAAATAATTCAAATAGACCTTTAAAAAAATTACTGATATATTTTTGATACATCTCTGCAATTTATCAAACCATCACATATTTATTATTTCATAATCTTATGTGAGTTTTTCAAACTAATGATACTATTGCTTTTTTCAGATAACATGAGTTTCTAAGAAAAAGTATGCTTGAATATTATGTGACTTTTCAATAATCTCTATAAAAATGCTGACTTTTCCTGCATAAGAACTAAAGAGCTACTCTGAAGAATTATTAATTTTTACTGATAACAAATTTTAAATAGGTTACTTCTACTGCCTATGTTTGTCAAATTATATAAAACAATTTGAAATTCTTTATATGCATATTTCCATTCCACTTTCAGTTGCTATCAAAATCCAGAGAACTTACTTCGTTCGTTATATTTTTGGAAAAAAATTAAAATTGATACCTTCATTTGATTTTTAGACAGGTTCAATTTGATTTTCAATAATATAATTTCATAATAGTGGAAAAAAATATTCAAAATATAAAGGAACGAATAAAAGTCATAATTCTCTTAGATGAGATTACGAACACTATAAAATAATAAAAATTTTTTAGTATGATCTATTGTGGTGTTGTCAAGTATCGTAATTTTCAAGAAAAATATTTCACAAGGCGATTTTATATTGAATTAACAATCGTTAGAGGGTGTTTCTAAATGCTTGTTAAGAAATACTATTTTTTTAATGTCTTTTAAAATTTTTATTTCATATTCTTACCAAATAATTTTGAATAAGAAAGAAAATTAAAGGAAACAACAAAATTCCTAACTTGTTATAGTTATACCTAATCCGTCTGAAATACTTTATAGATCTTACCGGAAAAATATATTTATGAATTTCTGCTTCATGATCTTTATTATGAGTGTGTCTAAATCATATCTTAAGTTTTACTTTAATATCCGTCATCATATTCTTTAATATATATATATATATATATATATATATATATATATATATATATATATATATATACTTTAATATTCTCTCATTATTTTATCCTTACTTAATATTCTTCCACTTTTGGAATACTGTTGTAACTTTGATTAGAATAATTTTAAGAAATGTTATTCTACATATAGAAATGAAGCAATTACCTATCTCATAATCGTTTTCTTCTTAAATACTATTATGGATAATAAAAGACTTTAATTCTGAAAAAAAAAAGCTTGTAATAAAGTTTTATATATTTTCGTTTGTAACTTCAAAATAATTGTAATCTGACTTTACCATTTCATTACCTTCTGTACTTTTAACTTTTAAACTGATGCTTGTTTTTCTGTCGCAGAAATATTTTTTTTCATGTGTAGTAAAATTTGTTTTTTAATTATCCATCCTAATATCAGGTTATATATATATATATATATATATATATATATATCTGTGTGTGTGTGTTTACAATATATATATATATTGTAAACAAGGCAGTAAATCTTTTATATTTCACATGTTCACTGTCATTTGCAATAGGACTGAAAGACGTACAGGTCTTCAGTGAAAAATATTTAAATATAAATATATTTAGCTTTATTCCATTTTTTTATAGAGTTGTGATTTTCTCTTTCTCTCTCTCTCTCTCTTTCTCTATGTGTAGTAAAATATATGAAATAGGAAGCAATAAAACAAATAGCAAGTAGTAAAAAATTGTTTTTTGCAATGTTTTGCAAAAACCAGATTCAGCTACAAAAAATTGTTCGTTTTACATAAATATTAAATTATATTCCATAATCAAAAAAAAAGAATTAAATCAAATGGTAATACGCCAATGAAATGAATATTTGATTGATCAATTAATTAATTTCTACACTTTTTCACTTATTTATTCGCTAACTCATTCACTCAGTCATTAACTTAATCTTTACCTTATCCATTATTTCACTCATTTATTCACTAACTTATTCACTCAGTCATTAACTAAATCATTAACTGACTTGTTCTTTTACTCATTTATTCACTAACTCACTCGTCCTTTCACTCATTTATTCACTAACTCATTCATTCATTCAACCAATCATTAACAAACTCATTAACACATCCATTCTTTCACTCACTTATTTACTCATTTTCTCTTTCATATCCTTATTTATTTATTTTAAACAGAAAATATATCAGGAAACACTTTATTTTGGAAAGTCATTGATAGAAAATTTTGTCGTTGACTAATGCAATAGCTCCTTGAGTGGACAACAGTAATAAACAAACTTAAACAAGATTTCTCACAATACATTAACCTGTATATTTTCTGCTTCTCAAAATAAATACTCAAAATACTTCATAATAATATATATTCTAACTATTTTACTCGAGGAGAATCTTTACACATAATGTTTTACTTACTTTTTTAGACTATTGATATTAAGAAGAATAAATACATGATATAATATATAAATGCTCTATATAATCTCGTTCCTTGTATTATTAACTGTCTTTCACCATCGTTGGCATTATCTGCCTCTACTTCCAGATCTACATAATAGATCTAGAAGTAGAGGCGGATAATGTCAATTACGGTATTTCCCTTTCTTGTGGATAGTCTAATAATTACTCCAAGGAATTGCGCTATTAAGCACCTGATCTCTCCAATACGAGGGGGGATAAAACTTTTTTGTGATTATGTTTGCTCTCTTCTACCTTTTTCCTTTTTCAAGTTGATTGTAGTAGATTTTTACCACATATTTTCATATTATTTAAAGAAATATTACTATTGCTGGAATCAATATTGTTTATTTAGTAGGCATGTACATTCAGTTTTGTCAAATTTTGAATGAAGTCAATTGTAACGTTTCAGAAAGAAACGGGTTTTTTATTCATAAGTCACTATTCTTTCAGAAACTCCGTAAAATTTTTCATTTTATTCGTAATAAAAAAATGAATTTCTAATATGGACAGTGAAAAAGATAAATGTTTCATGGATTCAAACAGTTTATTTTCCTTCTTATAAATATTCTGTCAAAAAAATATGAAATATTAGTAGTATTAATGATGATAAATTTCCACTAAAATTGAAAACTACAAGGAATTATTAACATCTGTAACTGTTTTTATTAAGGTAGAATTAAATTCTCTATATTCGTACAATTTATATGAAAAGTACAATGTACTTTCCGAAATTTCAGCAAGAAATGTAGAGTTTGACAAACAATAATTTCAAAATTCTTTGAAAATTTTTAAATTAACCTTTTGTTTCACTGTACATATTAGTGATATATGACCACAGTTAGAAAATAGAAATTCTGATTACTTGTGATTGTTTCTATTTGTCTTGGAAATTACATCTAAATTTAAACTTTTATTGGACTATCTTCTTCTGGAGTATTAAAAGATACCCCCCCGTCCGACTGACTGTTCAATTTTCATTTGTTATCTTCGATCTTAAAGTAAGAGAGCTTTGAACAAAATCGTTTAAGTAAGTGCTCCATTCGAGGCTGATGATTTAATCTTCATTTACAGTCTGAGTCTAATAGAGATATAAAAAAATGTCACTTAAGCAGGCACTTCATTCCAAATTATCATTGAATTCCATTCGATCAGTACAATGTTTAACCTTATTAAAGATGGTAGAATATGTATCATAATTATTGGTTACTAGCATTTAAAAAAATCCATTGAAGAAAAATATTATCATAAGCTAATTAAAATAACCTTAAGAAAAATTGTATTCATATAGAAGTCTGAAACGTAGAGAATAGAACCTCGCCTCTTATAATGAGTAATTCCCATAAAAGGAAAAATAACTTGTAAAAAATTTCTCGTTTAATGAGCCATGTTTTTCTTAACGAATGAGGATGAGAGGAAAATTCTGAAATGTGTGTCTTCGATTTCAGTTCATGTTTAGCAATCGTTCTGTTATTAAGTGTCCCTTGTAAACACACAATTTTCATTCTTTTGTTCAGTTCCTATGGAGCCTGTAGTCAAAGAGATTGTTTCTTCCCTCAAGATTGTTACTGGAAGTGAATAACAATGATATCGATGGGCTTATGGAAGAATCCAGCCAAGATCTACCCAAATTACACGTAAAGCTCTTGGAATACATGGTATTTTATAGCAAGCAATTGTGGTAAAAAGTTTTTCAAAAAAAGGAGGTAGAATCAATGCAAAAAATCATTTGATGTATTAAAAGAGAAATGATTAAAAAAAAGAGAAATTAGTGCTCATACATTGAGGAGCATCATACCAATAAAGAAGTGGTTTCGAATAATACAAATTTATTAATTTTTAATGCTGCTTCGCATTTTCACCAAAGGTAGATGTGTAAGAAAAAAACCGAATGTCTATAGATAGATTTCTAGTAAAACCGAATTAGCTATGAATCATAAATACTACACAAATAATTTTTTTTATTTTATTTTATTTTATTTCATTTTATTTTATTTATTTATTTATTTGCTTCCTATGGTGATAGAAGAAAAGACGAAGATTTTATACGCTTTATAACAATAAATATAAAATTTTCTTTTAATAAATGTTATACGTAAAAATTAAGTATTTTTGGTCATAAGACGCACCATCATATTTTACAATAATTTATACATAAAAAAGTTGTTTCGCATAATGGAAATTATACCCTACGAGTAAGATTTTGGTATGAATTACACCCATCAAGCATAGCTTTACTTTATTATGTTTTCTGTAGTAATGTTTCAAAATATCAAATGAAGTAAACTGATTTTTTTCTTGTTTTAAGACATCATTTCTGTTCTTATTTCACTTGCGTTTTTGAAATAGAAAGGTTTTGAGAGCATAGACTAGAAATTTGAGAAAAAGATTGAAAGTGAGTACATCGCATATGTCTTGAAATATATTTTAAGATAAAAACAAGATAAAAAAGTATACAGATATGTATGTTTAAAATAGTAATAGTAGAAGCAATTTTGAAGCATACAGTTCATTTTATATATACAATCCATATTATATTTAACGCTAGGACCTGAAATAATGAAAATAGTCTTTTGTTAAAATACCTCACTTATTTGAAATAAAAAAATAAATTCCCTATAATTTGTAATACATATTTTCTTAATAATTCGTTCGATAAATGAAGCTTTTTTTCCCATTCATAATTATTTGAGTAGTTATTCTTATATTTAAATGTTTTCAAATTCAGGTCATAATATACACTCCTTAATGTTGAACTATATTAATTCAAAAAAAAATATTGTTTGGTTCAAAAAATTTAGGAATAAATTTAATATTCAATATATTCATATTATATTATATTAATACTTTAATAAATGAATTAGTAACCTTAAGCAATTGCTTTAAATTGTTTCATCATTATTTAAATTCAAAATCTGAAATATTACATTACATTAGGATTCAGACACTGTGTAAACATTCGAGAATTTTTATTTTCATTTAATACATCTGAATGATATACATAAGATATTCGTTTTGTTTCTTTAGTGAGAAGTTCTTAAAAATCTCAAAATGAGTTTTAATCACAATCTCAAAATGCTAATTTAACCATTGCTAAATATATTTATCGTAAGAGATATTAGTGACTTGTACACTTTACTTTAACAAGTAACAATCATTAAGATTCCAAATTGATTTAATTATGTGGAGTTATTTAGGACATTGTCACTTCAGTAGTTTTTCATTCTATTTTTTTTATTATTATTTCTAAATGTTTTACTTAAAAATCTTATTTTTTTATCATGCAGAATATATTTTCTGTCACAGTGATATAGATTTCTCATGCTTCCTGTCTCATGCTTTTTCAATAATATTTCTCTTCTGAGAAAAATAAAATTTACCTGTACACATTTTACTGCACATTTGACAATTGTTTTCGTGAGAATTTGTTTAGATAAGAATAGAGAATTTTATTTTATAGCGTAAACATTTATACAAATTTTCCTTAAAGTATTTTTTCCTGTGACTTTTAAGGTTTAATAATTGAAGAACTAGTGAAATAAGATGTTTGACATTTTTTGGAAGTTTATTCCTTATGGTTATCAAAATACTAAACTTTATGCAATTTTTCAAAACGAACGCTTATTTAAATTTATTTGAGTGAATTTTTGAAACATTTTTCCAAATTTTCTTTACATTTGTAAGCCTTATATTCAGTTTAATTTCCATTTTGAACCTGAATCATTTTGAGATTATGGAAGCAGCGGAAAATTGAGTGTAAATTTTTGAATTCTACAATTATTTTCATTTTGTGTTTTTACTGAGAGAAGTTCTTAAAAATTTTTACCATTTTTTTATTAAATATCGAAAGTACTTTTTTAAATGATAAGCAATATGTAAGCTCTATCATGTTTTACTTCTCAATTTTGAAACTTTAAATTAATTTTGTTGCATTGAAAATATTTACCAAAAAAAGAAACCTAACTCACGCAGAATGAATTATATTCGAAGTGTTATGAATGGGATATTACTGAAAATTAACATATTTAATAGTGAAACGTTTAATATCAGATTCAGTAGTTTAGTATGTAGTCAAAATAGTCAGTTGAAGTTATGAAATGAGACAGATAAATCAGATCTGTGTTGAGGAAAGAACTATAGGAGGGAGTTTAGAAAAAAAAAATATAAAGAGTTAAGGATTCTAAACCTCATTGGTATTTGAATCTTTAAAACTCTCGAACCTGAATACATATGATTAAATAAATATTTAGTTATATTATATTAAATGTTATATTCTGACACTTATAATTTATATCCATAGATAAAATAGGTTATAAATTTAAATCAATATTTTTACTTAAATATTATAAATTGTTTATCAGTCCATTGTAACGTTCTATACATTGGACATGTAATTACATAATTAGTAACGGAAAGTGAAAGAAATAATAATATGACATTGTAACATTAGGATAGGATTATTTTTTTAAAAAATAACACATATTACATTTGTCTTAAAATTAAGAAAATGCTAAGAAGATACGTTTATAATAATTTAAAAAAAATCATTCATCGTTTAACAGTGTTTTTAACCTCTTGGCTTCCTTTCTCTAATTATTCTGCTTAAACTCTGTTCTTACGAATACAAACTGGTGTTAAAGTTTTTTTTCAGCAGGGAGAGAAATTTTTTGGATAGCACACCCAAATTGTTTGACTGACGATTCAGATGCACTATACAACTTGAAGACTTTTTATATCATCTTACGTTCATGATTAAGGGATGTTAAATAGAGACAAGGACACAGAATGCGCTGGGGGAAAATAATAATTTAATCACGCAGTTAAATTACTTAATTTACGCTAATGTAATAATGCACCAATCCACAATAATCAGGAATGTATTCCTGTATGAAATGGATATCGCTCATGTTGGTGCTGTATCTACCAGATACTCTCGTCTGATAAAGGTAACTCTGGATCACTGTTGTTGGAATACAAGTTCAATGAAATTACAAGTTCTATGCTGATCTCACTCTTCTTGAAAAGAGTGAGATCAGCATAGAACTTGTATTCTTCTGTTCTCTCTGCTTGCTAGAAAGAGTCCCGGGCAGGCGTATACTTAATAATTTTTTAAAAAGAAGTATGATCCCCAACAAAAATTAACTTTTTTAAATGTTGTACATAAAATATTATCTATTTCCACAAATAATTATTACAAATTATTAATACAATTTTGAGCGTATTTATATTTTGTAGGCTTTTAATATTTAGTGCTAAATTTGGTACTGAGAGCAGGAGAGAATTCTTAAAATTTGAATCATTTTTTCGTAACATATTTTTGCTTTTAATAAATTTTATGAATGAAAAGGCTTGTTCATATCTGTATGTAGTTCCAGAGTGAAATATATACATACATACATATATATATATATATATATATATATATTTGTAAATTTTAGTAGCTCTGGATAATGTTCACATGGTTGTGAAGTTCAAAAATAGTTACACCAGAAGCAGTTTTATCTTGAAAAAGCTTATCAAATTGTATTTGTTAGAATGAATTCATTTTTAAATACAACGGTTTCTTTTGTATGTTACTAGAAATCTGTATTATATTTTGCTCATAAAGTGAAAATGCATCTATGAGGGCGATATTGTAGTTTTCATCTTAAACAAAATCATTAAAAGGACTTTCAAATGTCCCTTGCAATACATTATTTTTTTCAATAGATTTGATCAAATTGCTATTATTCTCAATATATTCAAACAGCTCTTTCAAGCATGCAGATTGACTCAAAACCTCATTTATTAACTGAGAAGAAGAATTTTTATCTCATTTCAAGAATGAACTGATGCTATTTATTAAATTTAGAAATTATTTATTCTTGCCTCGCAGTTTTCAATTTACATAATGGATAGCTAATAAAATCAACTAAAAATGCCAAATCAAATACAGCCAGTTGTTGCCAAATAATAATAATTTTAAAAATAATAATTAGATAATAGTTACGCACAAATTAAAATAAACAAAAATCGTTGTCGCAAAAACTCTTTTTTTTTACTCGACACCACGAGGGTTCACTCAGAACTCATTGAAGCGCCACTTGTAATCCTTCAATACCCCACCATCCCCCCCCCCCATGATTTAGAGCATAATCACATAATTAGCTTTCATGTTATTCACGAATAAATACTCTATAATGTTCAATTTGTCACCAACATTTTCAGAACGTAATACATTCTAACTGATTATAAATTTTAATTGCTTTATTTGTACATTTAGATTTGTTAGAAAATTAAAATTCATATGTAACTATTATTCAATTATATTTATTATACGTCGTATTATATCCAAGTTTTGTCTGACTACATATCTCAGGAGTGTAAGAAATGTAGAGAAAGCTTGCGTGAAGGATTGTAAATTTGACAATAGAATTCCAAATCAATCAAGAACTTTTAGTTATATTAAATATTCAGGGGGAAAAATAAAGATAATTTCATCCGAATTAAAAATGTGTATGTTGAAGCAGTTTTTTTTTTTTTTAAAAAAAAGAAGAGAGAGATAAGAAACTTTACACATGTTATTTAACCCCTTGACATACAAATTAAATGGAAATTAAGGCGACCAAAAATACTCTTTAATTTCACATAATTAAACAGTTACGTGAAAGCTGAGAAAGAATACATTTTATTTTGAAATCTGGATTTTTGTTAATTGGACTAATGTTAACAAAGGACATCTAAATAACATTAAAAAATAATATTTTAATAGTTCTGTACAGTATGGAATATTTTGAAACACTTTAGAAAATGTAAAGGAAATAAACATTTTTTGCTTTGCCTCGATGTTTCACTTCTTACGTTGTTTTTTACACGCACGCGGCATCTCTTTGTAGGTAATTTCTTTTTATCAATCAAGGGAATATGTTCCGGGAAATGTACACAACGTTTGGCCTGTAGACGAGTTTGGTATTCATTTTGCGACGGTCTGCCTCGCTTTGGATAGTTAGGCAGAGACAAATTATATTGCATGTCTTCTGAAATATTCAACCGAAAACTTACTACCGATTGCTTTGTTTGATTCGGAAACTTGGAATATAGGACATGAGTATTACAGAGAGCGATATCAGCCATATAAAAGTACATTTTTAATATCCTTTCATACACTAATGTATCAGTGGAAACTTGCCAGAAATTGGTCTTGCCTATCAACATCTCCCATTCCACGGCTGTACTCTATTACACAACTGGTTTTAAAACATTTTCTTGTTCCTCTCCTTTCTTTCTTCTTCTTTTTCCTGTGGTAATCATTTCTGTTCTGGAATGTTTTCTGCTTATTATATACACATCTTTCTCATCACGCCAGCGTAAGCACAGAATGTATCTACACGATAACGTTCTTACATCTCCCTTGTTTAGTTCATAGAATGTAAGCATTTTTGGCATATTCTTTCAATTTTTCTCAACTGTTCCAACAACATTTATATTATTTTTATTCAAAATTTTGAGTAATTCTGGTGAGGAATATCAGTTATCTAAAAACAAGATATACTATTTTCCTAACATAGGTTGAGACAGTATAATTACTGCAATTTGTGATACAGGCATATCAGTTCCTCGAATTTTATCCTATCCCGTGTAAATTTTAAACAGAGAACAATATCCAGAAGTAGATGAAACATAACTTGACAAATTATTTTTCAAATCTTGACTCTTTTCATGCAATAAACTTAACGTAATTCAGCCGCCCTCTGAATTTCATAAGGATTCGTCTATGATTATATCTTCTTCAGGGACGTATACTGGTTGGAATTTGGCATTTAGATATTCGACCACGGATCAAACTTTTCGTATTCTATCTTCTTTTGGCACCATCTCATTATTTACAAAAAGGACATTGAGCGTTATAGATTGGAAAAATTTACTAGGCATAATTTGCGAAAAGACAGGTGTTTCTAATATTCTGCATTTCGACCAATACAGGCCTGTTTTGGATTTTTTTACTTGAGACATTATATTACATAACGCAAAATATGATTCCGTTTCATCATTCGTTACTGAAAACCAGTCTTTGTTCATTTTCGTATTGTGTTTCATGTTCATCTGACCTGCATATATATTTATTTCCGGGACTATCATTTCAAAAAAGTCGTCAGATAAAATATGTTTTAAGACACACAGAGGTGTTGAATTTGCTCCTAATGTTCGTAATACTAATGGATTGATACTGGGAGTTTCGGTAAATGGTTTTATGTTTACAATATTATCCTCTTCTGTCCAATTACATTCATCGTCTGCTACACCACAATCATCACTGCTTGATATGAGTCTTACACATTTACAAACTTTTTGTAGCGGTGTTAGCTTCACTTGAATTATCACTTGAATGGTCAAGAGTATGAACACGATGATCGTTTATCATCTCATTATCATCACTAAAGAAAACAATTGCACTCTCATCGTCACTTTCATATAACGAATCCGACTTATCATGTTACAAAGACTATTTATAATCTTTACTAAACTCAAATATTGGCTAGTATAACATATATTGTGCGAGACTCCTGCTAAACTGAATGTTACATTGACTGGGCTTCTTTTTATATGTTTCATGTTTTTTTGTTCTTAGGCCATCTCAAACGATATAAACAAACGAGAATCGACGTACGATTGAAGAAACCATGTATTCTAATTGTAAACTGCACGGCCGGAAAAAGTCGCTTGACGAGTCAGACTCGTCAAAGTCTGCAGTGGCCCATGAAATGAATGACGAGTCAGACTCGTCATTGTGTGTCAAGGGGTTAAAATTGCTGGGAATGATAACCTTTTGAATGATGATAAAGTATAGCATAGTTTCTTTTCTAATCAATAGTTTGAATCCATCTTATTGTTTGTAATGTCATTTGTCTAATGAGAGTTTTTCTATTTTATTTCACTTGCGTGGAACTAACAGTTGTTGTTCTAAAATTTTCGCCATATTTTCTTATTTGAATTTTAAAGTAATATTTTGTTAGAAAAAAAATTACTAAAATAATAGAAATTGTAATATTAAGGTTTTTACTGTACCGATAAAAAGTAATTTAAGGTTTTAGCTTGAAGTATATTCTGTATTCTCATATAAATTAATCGGTACCAATCTCTACATAAAGTAATCGATACCATCGATCAAAACAATTTTGCTACTTTAATAGAAATTTTTCAAAGAAATTAAGTATAGAAACAGATAATTGAAATTTATTATCATAATAATTTAATGCATGTAATACCTTCAAATATGTTTAAAAATAAGTAGTTATTTTTTTTTCTAAAATAAATGGTATAAATGTCTTATTTTGAAACTATGCGTGAAAGTAAAATGTTTAATAACAAACGGGTTTCTTTTCTTTCTAAAGTAAGAGGTATGAATATCTTACATTCAAAACCTAAATGAAATCAAAATATATTTGACCAGTTGAAGTTCTGCATATTGATTCGAAAAAAATCTTCAAACTCTATATGGTAAATATTTTTTATTATGACTACTTTTGAGATTGTAAAACTACAAATAAGATTACTGACAGCATACATCTCTTTTATCCTTATTAGGAACACGTTTTTTCAGTATGTTTTGAGAATAATCTTGAAATATTAAAATCGAAAGAATTTCTAGACGTAGAAAAATCTACATTTCCCAAAGAATTTTCACTTATTTGAAAACATTCTAGGACTAAATACTTCACAAATGTACACACTTATTTTACTAGCAGAATATTAGTTATTCTTATAAACATGCACATATGCTAAATCAACACACATTTTCAAGAGTTAGGAAATCAAAAAAAATTCCTTATTTCGAAAGGGAGGCATTATCATTATTTTTATTTATTATTTTTCATCTTCCTTTAAAATAATAGTAGTAATTGAATTAAGATCGCAGTAAATATTCTTACTGTAAGTATGGTAATCCTCGATCTAAGTTACATCTTTTCTTTCTGTGAATATCACACTTAATAATGCAAATGTCTAAATAAATATTTTTATGCTATTATTTATTTAGAATTATAAGGAAACAATCCTTTAGTTTCTTAATTCACAAACGTTGTTATTTTTGTTAATAAATTTCTTTTTAAAGTAAAGCAGTCTGATAATTTAAGAACATTTGAACCTTATTGAGTAGAAATATTACAGTATAAATATATTAAGATGGCTGACGATAGCAATACGTATTAAAATGACTAAGACGTCTTCGACAAGAGAAAATGAGGTTGTTTTTGTGAACTTTAAACAAACCTAATTTTTGTAAAATTAAAAAAAAAACAGTTAGAAAAATATATTAACGTTGGAATACCTTATATTTATATATCTGTTCTCACAAAGAATCACTTTTATAAATATAAGTTATTATGCAAGTGCATTGAATATTCAATCAAAGTATTTACATTTGTAAGTTACGTATTTACTTTCATAAATTCACCCCAATCATAAATTCACCCCTGGGTTTAAAATATTTCCGTAGTTCTTATCATTTTATGATTTTACGAATATCAGTACTATGGTTGAAGAAATTTTGCAGCCGAAAGTGACAGGAGTAACCTAGTGGTCATGATTGCAGATTCGTGTCCGAAGTAGTTTTCGTCAAGTCGTGAGTTCGAGAATTGAAAAACATACCGTGTAGCTAGGTTATGTACTTCAAATCTGTCAAGGCCCCAAGTCCTCCCATTTGCGTGAGACGGAATTTAAGAGAGGGAAGCACCTGCTCCAATGTCGCCCTTGTCACTCGACCGAGGTTCAAAATTACGAGGTCCATCGCCAATAGGACTAAATACTTGAATGTGGCCACGGTAGCCGAGTGGTCATGGTTTCAGACTCGTGGCCTGTGGTTTTCATTGAGTCGTGGGTTCATGCCTTGGCTACTGAAGATTTGCAATGTAGTCGGGGCACAAAGTTCTCCCGTTTGCGTGGTGTGGAAGTTGGGAGAGGGGGTGCCAGCTCAGTTGTCGTGTTGGTCACTTGACTGGGTTAAAAATTACGTAGTCCGTTGCCAATAACCCACGTGTTGCTTCTTGTGCAACGTTAATAAAACCAAGCCAATAGCCCACTTGCTGGGACGTTAATAAAACCAAAATAAAAAAAAGGACAACATTCGTCAGTTTTTAGTTTCCATGTTTTTAGAAATCCATCATATAACATATATTTTGATGAAATCGGGGGAAGGGGAAGAATAATTTTTAAACATAACGAGGTTAACAATTTTTCTTAAAAATTTCTAATGCTGATAGTAAAGCAATGACGCCCATTCAAGTTGGAATTTAACATTATGTAGAAAAGAGGTTATATAAATCTGGATGAAAATTCCTCTTTAACATCAGAAAGTTAAACGTTATTTGCATTGTTATGTAAAAAATAAACAATTTGGTTGTGACTTGCAATGTCATTTTCTTCCCTCTTTTATGACATGATTGTTGGAATATTTTGAAACATTACAAGTGAATCTGTATGGTTTTCTTTTCCATTATTTTTATATATCAGTATTTCTATTTCTTTTACGGGCCTATTTAAGAACTATTGATTAGGTAATGGATTTCTTTTTTTTTTTTTTTTCTTTTTCGTCAAAAAAATATGCAGCAGTTTTATCTTAATTCTCATTCCGAATATTTTACGCAATTTTTCACGTAATGAGTCTATAAATTGCACTATCTTTATTTCCAGTGTTCTAAAAAATGGCTTAACAATATCATTGCGGGAAATTTAATTAAAATGTTTCAAATCTGCATATGTATTCTAGAGATAAAACATATTTGAAATATATATGTGTGTGTTTATTACAAAATATTTTTTTTAAAAATTTTTTATTGTATAGATTATTCACAATACTTCAAAGAAGTAAATATGATAGTTTAAAAATAACAAAAATATATAGTTATTTGATAATAAATAAATAAAAAGTATAATTAAAAAATAATTATTAGATGTTACGTTACTGTAATATTCACAATATATGTAATTTGAAGAATTTCCCATCACCATAGAATTATAAATAAAATTGAAAGTTTGTATTCATGCAAAATAAGAGGAGTAAGAAATTTCAAAAAAGAATTTTGTATTAAGATATTTTATAAACAAGACACATGTCAAGGGGATAACTTTGTTAATTATGCAACAGAAAACAATCTATATTTGATGGATTTTATTAATTTTGAACATAAAAGCAGCATGAGGGTTATAGGGAATGGACCTCGTAATTGTTGAAACTCAGCAAAAAGTGACGAGGATGACACCTGAGTTGATATTCCACTCTCCAATCCAATACATCATGAGAAAATGAGAACTTGGAATCTAGAAATTTTTAACGAGCTGTTGCCCATTATACGTCGGGATCAAAATATAAAACAGTGACTAGGTGGCAACAAATTCAGCTGCGAGCGCGTAACTTTAACCACTCAGCTACCGCGTCCTCAGAAAAAAATCAAAACAGTTTTCAAATATTAAAAAAGTTTATTCACACTATTAGAAACATTTATTTAAAATATGAATTTCCCCTATAATAACAAATTAAACTGTTATTGAAAATCTTTCATTATACAAGTTATTTTTTAAAACCTTTTTATTATATAACAAAATATTCTTGCACCTAAGTATATGCTGATGCTTTTGAAAACTTTGTAAAATTCCATACATGTTAATCTCTTCATTTCATTTATTTTCTCATTTCATTCACTATTACAATGTAAATTATAAATTGATTAATAAAAATAAAGATATCATTATATTTTGCTTTGTATATTACATGGCTTTTTCTAAGTTTTTTGAAACTTTTGTGTTATCTTAAACATGCACTAGATTGAATAATTTTCCTCATTTTAATTTAACATGATAATGTTATAACGTTTATACAATATATGCAAACGTCTCCTCTCTTATAAAATATGTAATTATCATAATCTCTATATTTACTGTACTAGAGTTTAGGAACAAAACTGACAACATTATTAGAAAGCCCGTTACGAAGAAAATGACGGGTTTTATCAAGCTATAATCCAATATTTTACGTCATGTTGATTTAGTATGTGGACATAGACATTATGTTTGCACAAATTTTTCCCTGCGTGTCTCCTGAAACACCACATTAATTTTTAATTAATAACTTTCTCAAGAATTATATATGAGGTTAAACTTTCAAAACTCTGCATGGAAAGTTAGTATTAACTCAAGATATTTTCATACATTGTATATACTTCTGTGTAGCAACATGCTAACAGATAGATATTTAAGATGCGCTAATTTATGTATTCAATAATTGTGAATTGTTACGTAATTTTGCAGATCGAAATTTTTTGTACGACTTTTAGTAGATTATTGCTTGTAAATGTTATTAATTGTTAGTCATTTTAAGTGTTTATAAAAATAATTATTATATTCAATATGAATAGAACTAAAGTTTGCTATTAAGGATTTTTTAATACGACCAGCAATAAACTAATATTTCTTTGAGATTTGATCTATTTCAAAAATTTTAACTATTTATTCTACTTTTCCTTCTTAAGAGTAATTTATGTTGAAATATATTCTTCGAGACACTAACTTTCTATCAAAAGTACTTATCCTAAGCGATTGTCTTTTTTTTCAGAATGTTACCCTATTTATAAAATTTCTTCCTTTTATAAAGAGAAAAAAAAGTAGTTTCAGTTTATCTTTAAAATCTGATTTCTGAAAAATATAAAATATTTTCCAAAAGCACATAAAAAGGCATTTTCAATACAGTTTTCTTTTGTTGTTTCACCTACCATTTCTATTTCTTAAGCTTTATTTGATAAAAATGTAATATTTATCATTTATTGGTATAAAAATAACATAAATATTTATTTTTGTTTTCGAATTACGTTATCGCCTGAAACGAGAATTCTAAAAAAGAGGGGCATATACCAATAATGCTTGGGAAGCGGTGGTAAGTAATTGGTTATTATCTCATTGAATATAATTGGACTTTAAAGTCAATCGATGCTTAATGTTTAGAAAGAAGTATTCATTTATATGTCGCCTTCTTCCCCTATCAAAACTCAGACATAAAATTTGTACCGGTGATAACATGCTCATAGCACTTGAGAAAAAGTAATTCAAGTCAACGATCCACCTTGTTCAGTCATCACGACTAATGACACTGCTTCCTTCATCGAAATTTATATGAAAAGAGAGTGAGTTGTAAGTGAAAAGGGAGAAAAATACATAAAATTGAGATAACAACCAAGAAGTGGGCCAGGTCCAAATACTTCAATAAAAAAGAAACAACAGTATAATTAAACTCTGTGTTCTTCCAAATATTCTGTTTTGAGTAATTTTTAAAATATTCGAGTATTAAATCTCTTAAACTACGAGCAAAAGCTATGAAAGATAATAAATATATTTTTCGTAAATTCTGATTAGAGGCTTGTGTTTCTTTCCGCAAATGGAATTAGAATACAGTCACCGATATGAAAGATTGATATATCGGATATACGAATGGTACGCATAAGCATCATCTTTTGTTTGGTTTATATCATGGGATATAGAGCAACAAAGACCAAAATCTCCTCCAAATGATCATCTTAAATTATAATAAATTATATTTCCAAAAAATATTGAATTAATTCACCAAACAATATTTTGTGAAAACAGTTAATAATTGTAAGTTGCTATTCTAATTTATGTTATGTATGTCATCATACAATCTAGTTGACAGTAGAGAAGTATAAGACAGTTCAATCTTATTATTATATCATTAATAGTTGTGTGTTTTCATTCTACATTGAGGACTTTATGTTCTTCCCAAAATCTATTAATTTGATTTTCCGCCCGCAGCTGATACCATCTATTTAATTAATGTATTGATTAAATTAATTATATAACCTTTTAGATACTATTTTCTTAACGAGCACCGCATAATATTTCAGGTGACACTTGTACGGAAATTTGCTTTTCATTCTTTTGATCCATTTATTGTCTGTTTTTTAATATTCTTCTAAGAAATAACTTAATAGCTGCTCGTTAACCTCATAATTTTGAACTTCCGTCAAGTGACGAGGAAAACACCTGAACTCACATCTCCGACTCTAAAATTTCACACCACACCAACTGGAGGACTTTGGACTTCAAGAGACTTAACTTGCATCAAGACCGCTGCACGGTGGGTCTTTAGTCGCATTAGGGCTACAGCCCACGGGTCATCAAAAACAGCGCTGCTCGCGAATATCACCGTTCGAATAATGTGGCTACTATTTTATTCTTTATTGCATTTAAATAAATTTTTCATTCTGTGTACAATGTTTTTTGGATGAAATTCTACTGTACAGGAAACATATAATACAATGTATTTCAAAAGTATGAATACAGAAAGGAATGCTTTTTTCATATGAAATATACTTATGTATATTAAGAAAGTTTCGTGGTTGGTTAAAAAATGCATTAGGAAATTGTCAGTAATTTGAATCTTAATAATGATTTTAGATATAAGGTACCAATAATGACTTAAATGTTTATAGTTGTTTTAAATTTTAAACTTATAAAGAAGTATATTTTAGAATACATAACACATATTCAAAATGGGTTACAGTGTTAGATTTGCTCCAATGTTAAATGTAGTCCTATAGAAGGTATTATTAAAGCGTACTTTACGATTATAAGAAATTGGGTTTAGAAAATCTAAGACATTTACAAAGAAAATGTCATTCTAATGCTATGCACTTAGCATATTTATCAACAGATATATGTGATACACTTTATGTTTTTCCAAGTGGGCTTTATTAAGCATTTCAACAATCATCGCTTATTTGGGCTTTTGAGACTTATTATTAAGCAATTAAATATGATTCCAGCTTTTCAATTAGAGATGTAAAGTGAAAAAGAATTAAACATGCAAAAATTAATATTATAAAATATTAGAAATCCTATTCTTATGCCTAACATGCTCAACTTTGAATTACATTTCAAGTTTTATCCAATTTGACAGTTGAAACACTTTTTAACAACTATCAAATTATTGTTGCATATTTTTCAAGCAATAACTTTTTCAAAGCTAAAAGAAAACCTAACTAAAATTATAATTTGAATAGAAGGAAAACATTTATTAGAAGTTGGCTTAGGTATCCATCTATAAGTCAGATTATTTTTTACTAAGACAATGCCATATTATAACAATATTTAAGACAATTGTTTTTTTTTTTAGCAACTAAGTCTTTCTTTTAAAGACTTTAATAAATATTTTGATCAGATATATCTTAAAATGTATAGGAGAAAAATGCATTTTTTAACATATATTACTTATGTGATTTTAAAATTTGTCATTATAAATTTTAAAAAGGAAACGGTCTAGTATTTTAACAATCAATATTTCGAAAATTTGAATAAATAGATGATTTTTTTTTTACTCACAAGATATTCAATTTTTTTAAAACTTCGAGTATAAAAACCATGAAAAGCTGCTTTTTATTCATCATTAACCTTCAAATACTTGAAAAGGCTGTATCTTTTTATGAAAACTTTTCCAATATTAGTGCAGATATATCGCATTTTTTAAATTAAATAAGAGTTAAATTTGACCCATATTTTTTTATTTCTAATTATAAATCTAGCATTACATATTCTCGTAAGACATTACTAATTTAAATATTTAAAGAGAAAATAATGAATAAAAAAGGAGTGTTCTACAATTAAACATTTAATGCTTTTATAAATGCATTATCATGTTAAAGGTAGATCAAAGATTTAATCAAAATTATGAAGATTAAAATATCCTATTGATTTAAAAAGGGAATAATAGCAATAAGTTAATATGTTCTATATATACCACTCTACGGTATGGAATTACTTCAATTCGTCTTCAGTGAAAATCATGTTATACAATAGAATTAGAGCTGTGAAGTGATTTGTGAAGTATGAATTATTATCCATATTTAATCATAAATACTATACGAATGAGAATAATCGTCTAATAAAGAATATAATTCGAAAAAAATCTGTTCTAACTCATAGCTTCATGAAAAACAACAAACGCCATTTGTACAACGATTTGGTCACGGTTGCTTAGTTATCATGAACGTGAAATCGCTGCAAGTGGTTTCCGTCGAGTCGCGGATTCGAGCCTCGATGTAACTGAAGGCCAGCCATGTAGTAGGGGGAAATACACGTCAAATCTTTCAAAACCCACAAATTCCTTCGTTTGGCGTGGTATGGAAGCTTGGAGAAGAAGATACCAGGTCAGGTGTCATCCTCGTCTCTTGACCGAGGTACAAATTTACGAGTTCCGTCGTCAATAGCATTCGTGATGTTTCTAGTGCGATGTTAATAAATCCAATTAACACAACAAAATAAATGGATTAAAAAAGTTCAATTTATTAACCGACAATCCATCAGAAAGTCAAATACGGGTGAAAATCTTATTTAAATTATATAACACTAAATTTTCGTCAATATATTTATCATCGAAAGAGTATACATTGTAGAATTCTAACAAAGTTACCCTTAATTAATAAATATATATACACACATATTTATACGAATATATATATATATATATATATACGAACACAAATGCATCATCATTAGAAAAATTCTTACTTTTTTTAAAAAAATAGGATATTTTGTTGAATTTATATTTAAAGTTTACAGTACATTTTTATTACACACATAGCATGAACTCTCTGTGATGAAATTATCAAATTTGAACAAACATAATATTATTATCAGGCATTTTATAATAATAATTATAACAGTAGTATATTAATAATAAAAGCTATTTTAATTATTACATTACATAAATAAAATACTACTCGGATAATCTAATTAAGTTAAACATGGGTCTTATTCAAATTATATTCGAATGAAAAGAATGTAAGGAAATCTTTTAGAATAGATTATAATTTATGATTGCACTTGTAAAAATATGAGCTACAGAAACACTATCTTGAAACCAAAGCAACGCTAGTATAATCTTTATTTTAAAATCTAAATGGAAAAGATTTAGAATCGAATGTAATAAAATGCTGTTTTTAGTCTGAGTTTAAAGCTCTGAAAACGATACAAATTTTACACAATGAAGCAGAATGCAACGTAATTTATATTGTCATGATACAATGATTTAATAGTGAGTGTTATTTTTTTTTAAAATTGGTTCTAAATATATAATCATAAAATGAAATGGAATCCTTTGAAACGTGTTTTTATTTCTTACAGAGAATAAAATATGTTGAAGAAGCATTTTAATGGGATGAATTGAAAGGTACATAAGACAGCATTTTAAAAATTATTATGCAATTTATAAAATTCAATGGATTCTAATATGAATCAGTGCATTTGTTATAAATAATTATTAATGCCTTAGATTAAATTTGAAATCAAGAATATTCTGTTGAATGGAATTTGAAATAACTAATTGCTCTTATAAAGTACTTTAATTATATGCAACCATGAGCTCTCTGTGATAAAATTATCAAATTTGAATTCATTCTATACAAAATAGTTAAATGTCACTATTTGACAACTAAACCTTCTTTCACGAAACATTTGTATTCTTATTTTTAGGGATTGATGTATTAATTTTGAATATCTTCTTTAGTCTGAATTGTAGAGCAATTTTAATAATTTCGAAGAGCTATGAAAAGGCGTTGACATCGTTGAAAAGAGCTCATTCTTTTGAAATTTTCCTCTATGTCACATAATAAATATAATCCATATTTAAGTTAATTTGAAAAAAATCCTCTATAATTCCAGATAATTTTCTAATAATTTATTTTCTTCACTCTTTTCTATTAACGTAATAGACGGAGAAGTGAGAGAACTTTTAGAAAAGAAATATCATTGAGCAACATTCGCTAATGCTTGCAATATGTATAAAATGCGTTAAAGACGATCAACATTCTCTGATAATTTAAGCTCAGATTTCTCATGATTTCAATTGCATTTATCTTTACATCTATATGTATCCTTATTAAAGTCCAGAAAGTATTTATAATATTGAATCAATTTTATATTGAATTTTTATTTCAAAAATATGAGAGTCTCGGAATAAAATATTGAAAAGGATATTTAAAAAATAATATGCTTTTGAGACAGATAGCGTCCTCAAAGCAAGTTGCATGCATATTCATGTATTATGTCTTTTATTTTAATGTGTACCGTTTTGTTCCAAGAGTCTTAAAATTCATTTAAGTCATTATTATTTTATTATTGCTGATTCTTCGAAAAAAAATATCATATATTATCTAGCGTAGTGGTTTCAATGGTGGAAACAGATAAGACTAAACTAAACGATCGTTAACAAAATAAAATATTTATAAGATTTGCTGCATTTCCCAACTTTTCATCGTTTGATTTTCACAATTTTAGGATATACTATCAATCTGTAAATAATTATTTAACTAAATTCATGTGATTTTTGCTCCACTATACTCTGAAAATTTCAAATTAACTCTATTCAAAGAATTCTCAATCATGAATCTAGAACTTGAATCTCTAATTCTTGAGATATGATTTGAAAGTAAATGAAGTCACTTTAAGGACATATTTTCTAGATCGTAAGTTATTTTTAAAATAACAAAGGACTGATTCATTTTTTTTATTAGATCGTGAGATTTATATCTTCAATTTCTTCTGAAGACTTCTTAGCTCAAAAACAAACGTTGAATACTTTTGTTATTGTAGTAAACTGTATTGTAGTAATTTTTTTATTAAACGCATTACATTTTCTTGCATAGAAAAACAAAGTTGAATTGAAATATTTTGTAATAAAGTATTCAATATATTTTTAATCCCAGTGTTGGCTTCATTGGTTACACTCTTGAATCAAAATTAAGTAAAGTTTAAAAAATTAAAATGGCAACTGCATATGTGCGAAAACTTTAACATGTATGAACAAATTCTTATCGTTCATTTGAAAAAGACATCTATGCTTTTAACTCAGTCATATATTTTACATATTATGCAAAGTAAAAAATAGATATCTTCTAATTTGATTCTGTGTTATTGCACATTATCTCACGAGTCATTCATCAATGGAATATAATGCGCATATGTATTATGCGTATGTATGTGATTTACTGACAACGATTGTTTTCATAACTCGAGAAATGATACACAATGGATGTTCTGAAATTAAGTTTCATCATTTTTCCCAGTAGATACATTTATTGCATAAGAAAATAAATCCTGTCATCATGAACTATACCTACTGCACAACTTTTCTACGTAGTCGCAACTGACTTTGAGACATTTATGGTAGCGTGCAATCCGTTTGGAGAAACCACTCTGGCAAAACTCGGTGTCATGCGTTGCAAGGAATTGTCGCACAACCTGTTTCGACTCAGTATTGTTTTTGAGGGACCTGAGCACGGCCAATACGCAATATGAACGCCACACCTGATACTGTTATGCACCTATCTGCTATGACCAAGATCTGTATTCTAGCAGTGTTTTTTTATTCGTGATATGAAGAGACACACCTTTTTCGATCTTCATCCTCTACACTCTACCTCTTTTCATTAAACAAGCAATAACTGCGACAACCATTTCACGAGACATGACCTTCTTACCAAACAAGGTCTGTTGACTTTCATGAATAACTAGTCCACGTGCACATTTATTCCGGATAACAACAAGCACTGCCATTGCCTACCACTTAAGTCAGTCACGTCTCGAGCACGGTCTGTTGCTCCCGTCTTTTCTTCGTCACTCTACGCATGCATCATTCTTCCTCCGTTGACGCTACTTCTATCGCTGAAAGCGCAACGCTCGTGGATTCTTATGGTGTTGTTTGTTTCATCTGTTGTAGCATGTGCTCTTTCAAAATAAATGACGGAACATAAATTCGGAATATGCCTCGTACTAAGAGGCGTGTTTGAAAAGTAATGTCTCCATAGCCATATTTTTTTTATTTTAACCTGAGTTTCAAAATTACTGTTTTAGTATGTTAATGTCTGTTATTTAGTATCTTTTTTTGCTTTCAGGAGTCGTTGGTGTGTTTAGAATGAAGACGATAGCGACCCACATGAATATAAGGTTGAAGTAGTTAAATGTCATTACCGATTTCTCTTCATCCAAAATCCGAAGTAGTACTTCAAGGGATATCACCTTCTATATGTCGACAAGCGAATATCTGTCATTAAAGGTCGGTGTCGACAGCAAACTCTAGAATTATTTCCCTATGGTTTTGTTAACTAGTCCCACTTCGGCGCAAGTGCGTGAGAAGGGATGGAGACAAAATCATAAATTGAATGTTACATTGTATAGGAAATGCAAGTTGTTTTTAAATAATTGCGAAAATAACGCACCAAATAAAAATTTATGGCCATTAAGACATTACTTTTAAACAAGGTCTCTTTAATTTTGTGACAAATTCCAGAAAGTAATATCAATACTTGATGTTTCATTCAACCGTATTTGCATACGCTTATCTCTTTAGGTTTTGTATCAAATTAAAGAAATGAATGAAAGTTGAAGATTTAAGTTTATTATTTGATTATCTGGGAATTTCAGGATTTAAGTTGTAAGTCTCATTTTCATTTTATGTGGATAAGCAGGAAAAAATAACAACTGAAACAACAGATCTGCTAAATTTTTATTATAGTTTGTTTAGAAAGTTTCAGTGTGTTACTCGAGATGTTACGCATTTTTATCAAAATGTGCATAGACAGCAGCGTTGCAGTATGTAACGTGTATACTGTAGAGTGTAATGTAACATGTATTTAGCAACTACATTTCAAAGACTTTGCACGCTCTTATCAGTATAGATGTTATACATTCTTATCAGCATAGGCACAAACATACTCTGGGCATTACAGAGTATAACTCCTTTGGATTATTCATGTCTGAGGTGATTAGAATGTGTGTAATATCTCCTCATTTGATGGCTCCACAATTTTTAATAATAAAGGAGTCTCTAATCAACGCAATCATTAATAAAAGAAAATCAAACAGGATCTCAACTAGAATATCCTTAATCTCAAATAAATCAAAACATTAGATGTTTATAATCATGCCCTGTGGAATAAACCCTCTACACACACTCGAATATAAACATTAATATTATAAGTATTACTTAACTCTTTCTCTCTCTCTGTTCCCAATTAATCGGTTCCCATTCCGCAGTAATAATCCAAATGAGATTCAAACTCACTGACTGTATGCAGATCATCATTAACTTTGATCCTATATCTCCTTTCTTTTTTTCGATGTATGAATAGTTCTAATCACTACTTTGATAACTTTCGCAGTTATCTCAATCACTAATCACCGTATTAAATGCTACGCTTCTTATAAAGACACATCCTTCATTCTACTATCTATACTTCACTAATTCACTTCTAATTTATATAAGTCAAGTATCATTTATCGTAAAAAAAGAGATTCTGATTTAAACAAAATCATTTTAATACCCCCACAGGTCAGTTGAAGGAAAGTACGTGAAAAAACAACGTTATAAGATTAACTATTCACATTTATTAACTGCTAAATGAATAATGTTAAAGTTCTGAGTAAATAAGCTTTAATAAACGTTTGTACAAAGCAAACTACATTTATCTGTATTCCAAGAAGTTGAAATGATCATTATATAAGAACTTATTACAAAAGCCTTAGGATAAATTACTTACCTAATATTTTTAAAATACAAAATAAAAATTACGCTTAATCTTTTCTAAGAGTTACTCCTAAGAAACTCTTTCGATCCCCAAAAAATAAAGATATTTCTCATAAAATTATAATGTGTTGATTTAAATGCCTTTTTAAGCCATTTTGAATGTTTTTGACTTTCCATAATAAAAGTTTTCATAAGTAACGTCTATTATTTAAATTAAATTCCGTCATTATTCTTAAATCCAATGTCACATGTTCGTTTTATGTTATGTGCTTTAAAAGAAAAACTGGACTGCTTATTATTGTATCATTTGTCATGATTAACAAGCAAACAAAACAAACCTATAGGCATCAAATAGTGTCAGCGTAAATGGTACAGGTATGATCAGATATGTAGTAAATGGTCCAACCCTCTCGTTCGGAATTTAATCATGACACTGAGATTATAACAAGTTATCTGGCATATATTCCTTCCAATACACATTGGGGAATTTTATATGATGTTATTTGATTTGAAAAAACCTCATCCAATAAATAAACCATAGCATACGTAAATTTGTGTAAAAAATTTGAAATATAGTGAATAAGGTACATGTGATATTATTTATAAGCAATTAAGATTTTATTAATTTAGTTTTTATTAACGTCGCTCTAGAAGTAACACGAGGGCTATTGGCGACGGACCTCGTACATTTAAACCTCTTTCTAGTGATGAGGACGGCACCTGAGCTGGCACCTCCCTCTCCTAACTTCTACACCACGCTAAGGGGAGGACTTTGGGCCCCCGACAGATTCAACGGGCATCAGCTCCGGCTACACGGCGGATCTTTAGCGAGCAAGGATCGAACCCGCGACTGAACAAAAACGGCCTTCCACGAATCCGAAACCGTGACCACTAGGCTACCGCGGCAACCTAAGATTTTATTAAGAGAGTTAGAATGATAGAAAGTGAATACCAATATTGAAAAGAGTGAAGAAATATGAGATTAGTAATTAATGAGGATTAAGCATATGGCATATAAGAACAGACAGTGGAAAACGCTTACGAGGTCTACATCTGATTAGCATCCATTTAGTTAGAGTTGGTTATGAATAGTTTTGTAATATTAGTCAATAAAATAAAAACCATAATCCTCCCGAACAGGAATATAAGCCTCATGCAAGATAATAAACTTTTTGCGAGTTGATTATTCTAACAATCGAATAAACATTATTAGAGCTTATAATTTGTAAGACTGTATTCATTAGAGATTTTTAAATAATTAATAATGAGGGGGGGGTAAAAGAAAGAAGTACTCTTGAGCGTTACAAAGATTTCATTTGAAATTCTGATGTTTGAATTAAATGAAAATACATCGTGTTTCAAATTCATCAATCAAGTTCTTTCAAATCTACCATAATTCCACAAATAAAAAATTAATGATTGATTCCCTGTTGACAATTTCTACATAGCTGCTTGATTACAACTTACCTGTACTGCTACATTTCTACAGATAACTTTCATTTTTTCATACAACATTTTTTTTTTACAGTTCAACACGTTAAGTACAGTCTGCTTCTAGAAGTCTTACTTTTTGAGAATATTGACAGTGTGAAACAGATTGAGGCAAGAATTTTGTGTTCTTAATGAATTTAAATGAACAGTAATAATATTTGGAAACATATATAGGTGTGCAACGTATAAAAATTTAATCCAATAATTAATTTTTAATCCAATTGCAATAATTTGTTTTATAATTATTTACTTTTGCAATCACAATCACACAAAAAATTACCACACTGATAAATACTCTATGTGTCACAGTGATGAAGGTGATCCTTGTTCTCACATCCTTCTAACATCACTTTCTTTTGTAAGAGAGTGATTTGCTCACATATTTCTCTGTAACCGACAAAAGCGCTCTTTTATGTGGATTTTCTAACCAAACAATAGGGGATTCATTTTCTCTTATATTGGATTTTTCCTTGATATTGCATTCCCCAATGAAAAAACAAATTGCTCTAAAAACCCAGATAAATTAGAAGTTTTTAAAGTTTATTTAAACAAAAGTAAATTAACCATTCTTACACACATAAATATATACAAAAAATAAAGATCGAAATTCGGATGAAATGATAATATATTTCATAAATTTTTTAATGCAGTTAGTGCATTATTTCTGCTCCTAAATGAAATAGAACATTTTAAAGCAGTTTTAAAAAAATTTTCGCTATCATATTAATACAACATTATTATGAATTAGAGTTTAGTAAGTTGTCATAACGAATCGGATTCTAAAAGAATGCCTGCTTACAATAATATCAGTTACATTATACGGAATAAAATGAATCTAAATCTGTTAAATGATGGGAATATATGAAAAGTGAATTACCAAAATACTCATATATTTTGTTTCGCTTACATGATGCGGCTTAAATATATAGAGCTGTTTTGAAAATAATCTTTCGATTTGGCATAGATAATTGCTCTATATTATAAGTAATGATAATGTAAGGAAAGGTTATTTTCAATATAAATTACCACCCCGATTACTTAAGCTTGAGACATTTCCTTGAAACGATTTCTTATTTTAGATAACACTGTTGTATTTCCAATGTATAGCTTTCTTTAATGAATTATTTTAATTCTGATATATGAGTTCAACAACAAATCGTTAAATAAAGTTTTAACTTAATCCACAATCCAGACCTTGTAATTTTATGATTCCAAAGATTAGGAGTATTCGTGATGTATTATGAAATTTGTGTTTAAAGTTATATATCCTCGAACCATATCAGACTGTATTATTATTCCTCGTTTTATATTTCTTTTTTAAATATCATAATTATAACAATGAATGAATTTCGAAAACTTTATATGTTTTAAATTTTATTTTTATATTCTAATTTCAATTCCCTTGTTAATTGAGATGCTATGAGTGTAATATATGAAATACTCGCTTATTTACTTGTTAAGGGTTTTACAGAAAAAAAATATTTCTGAATTTCGTTTTAATTAATAATCTTAAATTTCTACACTACAAAAGTGTCTCTGGTAGCTTTGTTATCATGAATGCGGTGTTGTGGAAACATTTTCGTCTAGTCGAGGATTCAATCCCTGCTGTTTCTAAAGATCCGCCTAGTGGCCAGTGCTGATACCGATTAAATCTGTCGAGGTTCCAAGTTATCCCGGTAGCGGGATAAGAAAGTTTGTAGAGGGAGGTGACAGATTAGGTTTCGTTCTTGTCACTTGACCGAGGCTCAAAATTACGAGGTCTGTTGCCAATCGTGTTGCTTCTCAGAGTAAGACATTAATAAAAAATAAGAGTATATAGAAAACTTTTAATTTTGGTTTTCTTAATTCTCTCTGGTTTTATTTGATCCGGAAAAAAATTATAAGAGGAATGAAACTTCAAATATAGCTTTTTGATTTATTAAAAAATAAACTTTGTTAAATTATAAAATAATATCTCATTTTGTCTTATTTATTAAAATCTTGCTCGTTTATTTGATTTATGAGATCTTTCAACACATTCGTGAATATTATAAACATTTTTGTCCTCATCGAAAGATAAATAGGATAAATAAACATAAAACATTCTGAACAACTCTTATTAGGGACTCGATCTGGAACAGAACAGGTCAAAAGACTAAAAGTACTGGAAGTTATCTTACTGCTTGTCATTTGTTTTTGCTTTCTTGGTATTAAAGAAGTATGTATCAGTATAGCTTTTAAGTTATCTCATTTGTTTGGAAAATGAGAATAACTCTCATTTCAAAATCTGTCCTCTATGCCCAAAATCATCCTTAATTTTATGAAAAGTACATATTTTTCTTGGACTAGGTTCTTATATAGCACTTGTTATTTAAATAATATAGAATAAATTACTAATGAGTTTAACCTGCGTTATTTATGCATAACTGTAGGATTATATATATATATAAAATTCCTGAAATCTTTAAAAAAGGGGAATGCTCAAATTCCCAAATTCGTTTGTTTATATTTTTCAAATGAACTGCTTCTAGTTCTCCGAAACTTAAAAGATCATTCAACGAATGTCACATACTGAAAATCAAGAGATTTTGTTATGATTATTTTTAGAGTATAATGTCAATTGAAATTAATCATAGATCGAAAACGCAATAGTAGGTCTTAAAGAAAATTATCAATGCATAATTCGCTTTGTTCTGGTGGTATCGTGCGATACAGCACTTACGAAATTTGAAATTGATTCTCTCATTAATCGTTTGTACAACATTTTCCATGCAGAAAATTGCATTTTGGAAGTAATTTTCTGACTGAAAATAATATTATAGTTGAGATACAACCATAACTATTATTACTATTTATTCCAAATTGAATTTGCATGAACAATCAGTGAAAAAAATGTCTTCAGGCATTCGTCAATCAAAAATAAAATTGCATCACTTGAATTTTATTAAAAGTAGTCACTTGATATGGCTAATTAAATGTAATTTAGAAGAATAAATAATTAGAATAAAGTGAAACTATTTAGTTAAAACCTTAAACGCATACAAGTAGAAATTTAGTAACATTTTTAAAACATTATCGCGAATTCCACCTTATTAAACGAATGAAAGTCTTAAATACTCAACAAAAAAGATGTTAATCAAGTGAATTCATTTTGAAAGTGTTATTTCTAGATCTATTTTTTTTAATTATAAAAGATTATATAAATATTTTGTTTTAAAGTGGTTTCGAAGTGAATTCTTAATGGAATGTGAGGCATTGACTACTGTGTTTTATTAAATGGAATCGAAATTTTTCTAAAAATTATAGACTACTAGGGCCTAAGAGTGTCTTGCAAATTCTTAAATATTAAAAAAAAAATTAGTTGAAATTAAGTTTGCAAAATTTTTAACTGAACATGAAATCCAAAATAAATATTCTGAAGATTATATATAAAATCATTTCAAAGAGAAAGCATTAGTAATTTTATATCTTACTAATAGTATGCACTGAGTTTCAGTCGATTAAAGGACTGAAACATTTAATAAAAACAGATCACGTGTATTTGAGTAGTTACATGTGAGTTAGTCACAGCTTAAAGTGAAAGGCATTGAATTAGTTATTTTAAATCTATCATCGTGTAATGTTGATGAATAGGCCCTGGATACAGAATATTATTTTAGAAAGAAAAAAAAAACCTTCAGTCAAGCTCTTTCTCGTATCATGGCAAGGAAGATATAGTTGGATGGATTGGTGCAGTACTTCCGATTTCTTACTTATGGTATAACCACCCAAAACATGAAAGCTATTCGATTTATACCAACTAATGCTTGCAAATACTGGAGCTAATTCAAACCTTCACCTTTTGGCGAGATCATTTATTTTATAGAAGTTGCAATTTTCCTCCGTCTATGGTCCCTCATGTCGATATCTAGAGAAACCAACCGGTCTTTACTTTGCCAAAGGACAGTATCAACAATCCATTACTTTATTGAAAATCTTTAACTTGCCTCGAGATTTACTCTGAAAGCATTTGGAGGAGCAGAAATGAAAAGCTCCTCCGGTCCACTCCTCTTATCTTCAGAAATGGCCTATAACACCACTAACTCTCTGGTATGTCAGGTAAACCCGAACTACCTTATGAATTTTATGAGGCTATCTAAGAAGCCTAAATTTCTCTGTGTATGCAAGACTTTATTGACAAGTTTAAGATGACAGATGAATCCAGTCTCCCCATTTTACATCCTTGAGTGTGTGCGACCGTCTTGTGAATATTTATTTAATACTCCTCTTCTAATGTACATGGGTTCTAGCCCTGAGAACATTTAAGACCCGTAGTGTATTTGGATGAAGCGTTTGGTAGTCTTTGCAAGTCCTCCAGATAGGAAAGATGTAAGTTTGGAGAGGTAAGTGCAAGCTAAAGTGTAGTGCCCTTCACTTGCTTATGGTTCGAAATTACGCCGTCCGTCGCCAATGGCACTCATGTTGCTTCTCAATGCGACGTTAATAAGAAATCGATCAATCAATCAATCTTCTAATGGACTTTCTGTGCGCGAATAGACTTGAGTAAGTGATTTATCTGAGACTACATGTTTAGATAAAAGCAGCATATAAATCAACTCCAACTTTAATAACAGGTTTGGATTCACTAGAAAGTAGAAAACAATACATTGCATTGTACTTTTTTTTTCTCATTGAATTAGTTATTTTTTACTGGTATAAGAGATACACAATATTTCATGTTTTGTATATGCTGTCATACAAAATACACTTTAAATATTAAATATTTAAGTGAAAAAATGCGTATTTATAGATTATTTTTCTAAATTTTAAATACACAATATTTTTAATATATGTATGAGGTACTATGTCACGAAAATATGAACACATAAACATTTTCGGATTTGAAAATGATTTCCGAATTTGGTTCGAACTCTTTGAAATCAATCGAAGGCAGTAATAAAGATTACAAATAAGATGATATATTTTCTAATCCTAAGAGTGAACTATAGATAACCTGATATAATTTTCAAAATAATTTTTTTTTTTTATTTTTAAATTCCTCACCTGGTAAAGGAAACAAAAATTGCATAATTATTATTACAGTGTTGGTAATACTTATGAGAAAGTTATGTAAATTGATTTAAGTATATATGAAGCACGAAAATTTAAAAAAACGAGGAAGTTCTTCTACGTTTTTAAAAATACATTGCCATAGATATTCATCTATATCATTCAGAATTTGAGCCAAAACAATTTTACTTAGCAACTGTATTTTAATACTGATTTTGTTTCATCCTTTTAAACTATGTTACTCGTAAGTGAAACAAAGTTAAAAAAAATGGTTCATTATTTCAAAATATTGCAAAACATTTCTCAGTCAATTTATTGTAATATTTGGCATAACCAGTTCTCTTTGTGAAAACGTTATAATAGAAAAACTATATTTAATTTTTAGTACTAAAGTTTACAAATTATCTTTTCATATACGTTTTAAGAGTGATGTTGGCTTACGAGAATCAATACAGAAAAATATTATATATTTCAGACTTGATTATTGAAAGGTACTTCTAAATACTCATTTTTTTTATTATTGTTAGAGAAATAGATTTTTAGAGAACTCAATTTTTTTTAACAAATAACAGATTTTGCTTAAAATATCAAAAACAACGAAATTACAACGGTTGTTTACTTTAATGCGTTTTGCTTTCATTTTTATAGAATTTACTTTTGATATATCAAAACTTTAAATTCTCATTTTGAAATCAGTTCGTACTTAAGGTTAAAAAATACCTCTTAACAATCATTCACAACCCCCTAAAGATTGTTTTTTTCTATCTGAAGCATATACAATTAAAATATTTTCAATACAGTAGACTTTTATTAAACTTTTTTAGAAGCTACCCAATAAGTTTAGGATTGATTTTAGAAGCATTATATTAAAAGAAATGCTAAGAAATTTAAACAATTTTAACAAAATTTAAATTAAAGCAAAATGTTTCCTTTTATATTATTAAATTATTTTAGAACTCTTATTAACGTAAAATAGTTTCCATACTTATAATAGGGAATGTTTTTATATAGTTTACCTAACATGTATATTACATCGATTTTTGAAACACAATATTTTATAAATTGTATTTTTTTATAAGAAAATTGTATATACTAATAAAATATCACATAAATCAATAAAGCTAGTATTTTCAGTACAGAATGTTAAGCGAAAAACATATAAGTACTTCCAATGTGTTAAGATTATACACAACACAATACTATTAAACATTTTATTAAATCATCAATTGAAAATTTATGTAGAATATGTAATGAAAAACACCAACTATTAAAGTTCTGGTGTCGTATATTGAAATTTTGATACTTTTTTTGAAATTGAAATTGAGACTAAAAATTTTGATACAGTAGATTTGCCGCTAAACGAAATGGAAAGTATTAGAATTGGGATGCTATTGCAATGTATTTTTACCATTTGTTTTCTCCTTTTGCTAATGTTTTTCAGAGAAGGAGCTATTGTGTTCCATTTGATGATGCATTTGTTTAAATTGATGGTTTTGATACAGATCGGAGATAAGGTTTAAAGATGGCAAGAATAAGATATTGATTTTAATATTACTTCTATTGTTAAGTTGCTTGCTATAACTACTCATTGTTAATAATACATAACTTTTATTGATGGTGATTTTAAGAAGTTTGCTACTGATGATTGATTGTGATTTGAAGAAACATGGTATTTATGCTCAATTGATGAGGATTTGAAGACGCTTACTGATGTTTTATTTCTGGTTACGTGAAGAAACTTCCTATTAATGTTTAATTGATGGTGATTTGAAGTATATTGCTATTGGTGTTCTATGAACTATTATTTAAAGAGGCTTGCTGATGGTGATTTGAAGAGGCTTGAGATGTTCCATAGAGGGTGTTTTGAAGGAGATTGTTATTGATGTTCTATTCATGCTGAATTGAAGAATTATGCTATTGGTATTCTATTCATGGTGATTTGAAGACGCTTACTGTTGTTCTATTCATGGTGACAGGAAGAAACTTGTTATTGATATTTGATTGATGGAGATTCAAAGAATAATGCTGTTGATGTTCTATTGATGATTTGAAGAGGCTTGTTGATGTTCTATTGATGGTGAAGTGAAAAAACTTACTATTGATGTTTTATTGTTGGTAATTTGAAGAAGATTGCTATTGATGCTCTAATTCATAATTATTTAATATTGCAAAGATTTGTAGAAGATGATTGCTATATATTGGTCTTGGTATTGTTTACCTAAGCAATTAAAATTATTCTTGATTGCTATTGATTCTGAACTTACTATTGATACTTACTATTGATACTTGATATTGATTATTGAGTAGAATACTTACTATTGATGTTCTTGATATTGTGGATGTTAGTCTAGAATATTTTTATTAAAACTATAGGTGATATATTGTTATTAAAACTGTAGGTGATATATTGTTATTAAAACTATAGGGATATATTGTTATTAAAACTATAGGTGAACTGTTTTGCTAATTTATAAGGAAATCTGTTGTAACTGCTTAAGTGGGGATTAATGCTGCCTTTAAATATAGTGACAAGCTATTTTATAAATATTATATCTGACCATTTGCTCATTTTTGCTAAAAGTAAATATGATGTTGGTCAAATTAAAATAGAACCCCCTAGAATTGCAATGACTACTGACTTACCTGTCTCTCAAAGAGGAGACAGAACATCATCCACTGATGAAGAGGAAATTAATAAACAAATAAAAAAAATTGAATGCTGGTTTAATTAAAGAAACTACTAGTAATTATTCCACCTCTGTAATTTTAGTTTATAAAATAGATGAAAATAGTAAAAGTAGGCTGTGCATTGATTATCGAAAAAGTGAATGTTCTGTGTAAAACTGATGCTGAGCCTTTACTAAGAATTGATACTTTATTAAACAAATTAACCCCTGCTAAAATGTTCTCAACCCTGGACCTTGCGTCTGGTTACTGTCACATACTCCTTCATAAGAAATATAAACATAAACTTGTTTTTGTGACCACTGAAGGCATATATGAATTAAAAGTTTTACCTTTTGACTTTAAAAATGAACCAGCATTATTTAATCGCACGATTCGCAGTATCTTAAACAAACATAAATTTTCAAAATTTGCATATCACTATTTTAATGACATAGTAGTTTTTTTCTAACTCCTTAGAAGAACAATATGATCACCTAAAAAAAATTTTAACATGTGTCAAGTAGGAAATATAAAATTAAAATTTTCAAAATGTGTTTTTGCAAAAGAGAAAATTAAATTTGGGTTATGAGGTCAGAGAAGGATGCATCTCTCCAGATAATCATAAAATTGAAAGCATCAGAAAATTACAACCTCCCAAAAATGTAAAACAACTTCCAGGTTTTCTTGGTTTTGTAAATGTTTATAGTAAATTTATTGATTGTTATGCTAAAATTAGAGAACTTTTAAGCAATCTTCTTAAAAAAGATTAACAATGGGTATGGACAGAGTAATGTCAAAAATATTTTGAAATTTTAAAAACTTAATTAATAACAAAGCCTGTTTTGCAATTATATGATCCTAAATGACACTTCATGTGTTTTGTGATGCTTCACAAATAGCCATTGGAGCTGTTTTAAAACAGTCCGATAGTTCTGCTAAATTATATCCTGTATCATATCATTCTAGAACTTTAAGAAAATATGAGCAAAATTATTGTATAACTGTTTGGCTATAGTAGATGACCTTCATAAATTTTATTATTATTTACATGGGAAAAAATTCAGAATTCATACAGATCATGTTGCTCTTGTTTAGCTAAAGAATGTAAAACATTTAAATAATGGATTATTTAGATGGTCTTTAAAGGGAAGTATGTTTGATTATGAAGCTAAGTATTTAAAAGGGACAGCTAATGTTGAAGCTGACATGTTATCAAGGCATCCTACAGCCCAATATATCCAACACACTGTGCATTTACTTGAATTAGATGAGATAAGACATTTTCAAAATTTAAATAAATTATGTAATTCAATACACTAAAAAAATTGATGATATACTTGTACTGAAAAAGAAAAGTTCAGTTAAAATAGTTGCACCTTTTTCTCTCAGGAGAAAAATTTTGCTAAATACTCATGAGCAATTTGGACATCCAGTTACTCAAAAAAATGATAAACTTAATTACTTCCCAATATTATTATCCTCATATTAATCAGTATATTTCAGCTTTTGTCAAACATCATGTTTCTCTACTAAATAAAAAGAAAGACAAAAGAGATTTGGTCTTTTACAGATTGTCCCCCCCCGGATCTACCTTTTGAATGACTTTCTGTTCATATTGTTGGAGGATTTAATTCATACATACAAATTCAATGAGGAATAAGTCCACCATTGAAAGGGAATGTCTTGCATTAGTATGGGCGGTGCAGAAATTCAAGTCATACATTTCGGTGAGCAATTTAATGTTGTGACAGACCATCATTCACTGTGCAGGCTAATTAGCCTTAAAGACTATTCGGTAAGATTTTAAAGATGAGATTTGCGCCTTCAAGAATATGCGATGTCTATTACATATGAATGTGGTAAGAAACATAAAGACTCTAGTAGCTTTTCTCAAAATCCATTGGAAAATAACATTCACTCATCTGAAGAAGTGAACATCCTAGACTCTTTTTCTGACGTAGCGACAGAATAGATGAATGATTCAGAACTGGAAAAAACTCTCTCTTCAACGAAAAAATCAAAATTAAAAAGAACCACTTATGAATTAATTGACGGAATATTTTGCAAAAAGAATTTATATACGGATGGAAAGATATGGTTAGTGTTCATTTCAAGAAACCTAAGCATAGATATACTCCAATATTTTCATGACGCACATAAAGCAGGCAATTAGGATTTGTCAGAACATATGACAGTGTGAGGAAACAATCTATTGGCTGGGTCTGTTTTGCACTTTACATCGATATATTATACACTGCCTTGAATACCAACGAAGAAAAGCCATTCCACATCAGCCGGCTAATCATCTAATACTTATCCCTACTGTAATCGCACCATTTTATGAGAGTGGGATAGACTAGCTTGAGCAATTACAAAGTCACTGAGGTGTCGTAAAAGAATCATTGTCTGTACTGACTACTTTACTCGCTATGCAATCAAGATGGCTTTAACTACAGCTCGAAGCTACAGAAGTGTTCAAGATTCTCTTTGAGGACATTATCTTTAAACATGGAGAGCCAAGTATAATCATTAAAGACCGATGACAAGTGTTTTCTTTGAAACTAGTTGCGGAACTTAATCACCTCTAAAATGTTACCCAACGAATGGCGACTGCATTCCATCCCTAAATTAATGGGCTAACAGGGTGCTTTAATAAAGCATTAACAGAAATGTTGTCTATAAATGTTGGAGTTGAGCAGAAATATTGGTGAAGTATTGCCATTTGTTACTTTTGGGTACAACACCGCGAAGCAGGATACAACCGGATTCACACCGTTTTATAATATGTATGGATGAGTGAAGTCAAATTGATCTTCGATATTATGTTCCCGATTCACATTGTAGAAGCCAAAGGAGATTACACCACTAGATTACTATCAAGAGATGATAGATCTAGAGAACGGGAGAGATTACGAAGCTTTGGAAGCTCAAGAAACAGATTGAAGGCGGTATGACTCCAAAGATCGAGTAGCCATCTATAAACACGGAGGCCTCGTATGAATTTTTCACACCTGTACGAAAGGCACGTCAATCGCAAAAGTTACTTAAAAGATACTTCGGTCCTTTACAAGTCTTATGACAACTGTCTGACGTAACATATCAAGTTAAAGACTTTAATCATATTTCGTGACGCCAACGGACAGTAAATGTGGTACATGTTCTTCAAATGAAGCCCTATTATGATCCCAATAAACAAATCCAGTTTCAGGCTGATTCTATTACTTTTGAATTACTCTAGAGGAATTACACCCAGTTGCAGAAGAAAGTCGCAACCCTGTCTACAATATTTAGGACCCATGACAAAACCTTAACATATAATTCTTAAACAGCAATACGCTGTTTTTCGAGGGGAGCTCAGTTCCACGAAGCTGAAAAAAGGGCAGTAGTAAGGCACTCATCTGCAAATCTGATTTCCCAGCTTTAAACCCTTGAGCTGATAACGTTGATGTTAAGGTTTTGTTTAATTATTCTGCTTTTTCTATATTTTCTGAAACCTTCTAGAATATTCTTTACGTTTCCAGAGCAAGGTTCTGAAATATTCTCATTTAATATTTCAGAACCTTGCTCTGCTCTCAGCCAAGTGTAGCTGTTCTTAGTCTATTGATAAATTACGTTATTCACATCTCTTTTGGATTCATTCAACCTGCTTCAATATCTACCTTACAATACAATTAGAATTCAAAATTTCTTTGACTGTGTTCATTATATCGTATTTAATTATTGACTAATGAGAGAAAGATTAAGAAATAGTTATCTCGATTCGTTTCAAACATTTCATTTCAATTTCTGATTTTTGAATTAATTTGAAATACGATATTATTTAAATTTACCGATGACATTCCCTTCGAGTTTAAAGTATTTAAGTCTACAAACAGACGAAATTTAATGATTGATTATTTTTATCAGTTATTAATATTCGTGAATATAAGAAATTATCAATAATAATTATTGATAATTTTCTGCATGAGAACTGAAAATCGATTTGTTTACACGATAACACTGCTTCAAATGTCATAATTTCTTATTCAATAATATTTTTACTTACATTTCAACATGTTTAAATGAACATTTTTCTTGCAAAATCCTCCGTTTGTCATGAGGGTTTAACATAATACAACGTGATACAGATTGATAGACCTCTTTTCAGAATGACTTTAATCTGAATGAATTCAACTGAATGTTGATAATATTCAGAAATATAGGTGTGTAATTTATACATATAATAAAGCAGATGAATTTAACTTGATTAAATGTTTATTGCTATTTTCCATTTCAAATCATATACCAAATAAAATACTCCACATATCATAGTTATGGTTCTTGATTTCACTTCCTTCTAACATCATTTTTCTTATATTAGGAGGGATTTGTTCACACATTCTATTGTTACAGAAAAATTCTCTTTTATATGGATTTACATAACCAAACAATAGGTGATATATTGAATTTTATATTGAATTTTCTTGGTGTTGTGTTTTCAAATGAAAACAAATTATTTTAAAAAATAAAAATAAAGTAGTCTTCATAGTATATTTATTCAAAAATAAATTAACCATTTTCATAACCATTTATCGAATAAGGGAGATCAGAATTTGGCTGAATTCAAAATGTGTTTTGGAATTTTTTTTTATAAATGCAATAAATGCTTTATTTCTGCAATTTTATGATATAGAGCATATTAAACCAGTTTTCAATATTTTTCGTGATCGTGTTTATACGACATCATTGGAATCTGTGTTTAGCATATCATCATTACTAGTGGATTTCGAAAAAAATGTACTTCTCAATAATACTTGTTACTTTGTATTAAAATAAACTGAAGCCCTCCACACACAATATGCGGCAATTAAATGGTGTGAACATTTTAAACCTGAATCACTAACATATATTTTATTTCGCAGGTATGATATCATCTTAAAAATATTTAGGTCTCTTGAAAACATTCTTTCAATTTGCCCCTTGATGTATTTTATAATGATAATGAAAAGTCAAGTAATTTTCAGCCTGAATTATCTTATCGAATACTTCAGTTTAAGACATTTTAGAAAAATTCCTCATTTTAAGCAACAATACTGTATTTTTCTTAATATAGGGCTTTCTTTAATGAATTACTTTAATGTTGGTGTATGAATTTCACATCATAAGGTTGATTAAAATTTTAATACAGTCCACATATTCCTACGTATTCAAGGGCTGAGGAATTCGAGACTTATTACAAAATTTATATTTAAAATTATATCCCATCGTATCATTTTAGAATTTATTATCGTTGTCCATTTTTTCATTGTTTTTAGTAGAAACGTTATGAGAATAAATCAACTCAGAAAACTTTACTATTTTATTTTTTTACATTTATTTTTGAATTCTAATTTTCTTCCTAAACAATAATACTGTTTATAAGTAATATGTGAAATAATAATTATTATACTTATTAAGGGAATCACACTTGCAAAAAATATTTTTGATTTTAATTTTAATTGATATCAACTTTCATATTTCCAATTTTTGTCTTAAATACCGATATTCATTAGGATTTAATGGATCCACTCACGCTGAGTATAAAAAAGTTAATGTTTTATAATAATTAGCATTTTGATTTGTTGAAAAATTAAACTTGTTATAACATTAAATTAAAGTAACATAAATTTATAAAAAGAAAATTATTATAAAGGTAAATACAAAATTACATCTAATTTTGCTCTTACTATTCTAGTTTTAGCCTTTTTATTTGATTCACGAAATATTTCATTTCACTTATGAATAATGCATACATTTTCGTTTACATTGTAAGATAAATACGTTAGAAAAATATAAATTATTCTGAACGAATCTTATCTATGAAGATTCTCGTTCTAGAACTAGACGAGGTCTAGTTCTTAAAATTGCTAGAAGTTATATATCTTCTTATTTTCTATTTATTCATTTTTTCTGTTGGTGTTAAATAAGCCTGGTTCAGGATAGTTATTATTATTTAATCTCTTTTTTGCCCTTCCAGTATGAAGATTAAAACTCATTTCTATATCTGACCTCAATGCCCTCAGAAATAGCCCTTTTATAATATGCTAACTTTCTGAGAGTTATATATCTTTTTTAGAAATTTGCTTGATAAGATTCTTTTGTAGAACTTGTTCTTTAAATAATACAGAACGAATTACTGTCGTGCTTAAATTGAGATTATTATGCTTAACCGTAAGATAATGTTTATAGGAAAATTAACATTTTTTCGAAGTATACTAATCAAAAAGTAAAATAATTTTTTAATAAATTATTATTGAATACATTCTATAACAGTTAGAAATCAACTAGTATTATTAGAGTAAAACTAAATTTAAAATGATAATAGATAATCATTGTTATAATCAAAGGAAAATGTAATGCAGAAATAAAAGTTTAATTTAAAAAAAAACAATAACTAAAAAGTTATATGAGAGAAGAAAAACAGAAACTTAATTGAAATAAGAAAAAAACTGATATTACACACATCAAAAATAAAATAAAAATGGGAAAAATAAGAATATTTAAAATAAAGAAACTAAAAGTGCGAAAACATGGACTGTGAGGCAGGTTACATATATTATTTTATATAAGAATCAACCATCCCACTCACCAATTAATTTATATTTTAAGAAATTAAGAGCAGTAAGAAACAATTGCTATAAACTGAAAGGGAAATTATAAAATTAAAAAAAAATGTGCGAAAACACTTTAAGAAGATAAAAATAACAAGGATAATAAAATTTAATTCAAGAAAACCTAAGATATATGTAAAACATATTGAAGAGAATAAGAATATGAAATGAAAAACACATTCTGCATGAGATAAGAAATTATACTAATGGAGCTATAAAAACTTGCCCCTTTTAAAGCATAAATTAGATTAGTATTGACTACCAACATCTACACTCACAATCTCATGATTAATATTAATTCATTAATATTAATCATATTTGATACCTGATACTAATGACGTACCGCCGTGTAACATGAACCATGCGCTTAAATCAGTAGAATATCATGTCCTTACGTTAGCCTGGCGTGGAAGTGTGGAAATTTGGAACTAGCTCAGGTAACCTTCTTGTTACTTTCGAGGTATTGGCTTAAATCACATTGCTAATAAACTACGCTTAGCATTATTTTATAAGGATTGAGAGACTGACAGTTAATTAAAATCATATTAAGAAAAAAAGCATGAGGTTTATTCGCGAAAGACAACGTAAATGCGAGCTTCAATCACTAGAAGAATAACACTTGATAAGGATTGCTTTGTTATAGAATATGGTGTTTGCGTTCTTATTCGATTCCTTTATACTTTCGTCATTAAAATCACATCCTGAATGTCCCTGAATTCATGGGCCAAATCAGAAGAGAAAGTAACGTACTCATACAGAAGCATTTTTTTTTTTTTTTTTTTTTTTTTTTTTTTTTTTTGTGATATGGTGTTGAAAATGGAAAGTGTTTTTGGAAAAACTACAAATCTTGAAATCTTACCAGTATTTTCGTAATTTAATCTGAATTCTGTTCAGCTAATAATAATATTATGTATTAAACTTCTACCTAAAAATTATTGCACTAAATTGCCAATAAATGCAAAATTATTATTATATTATTGTTAATGACATGAAATATTTCGTATTTCATTAGTTTTGTAAGCAGTAAATGACTTCAACACAAATATAATTGCTTCAAAAGACGTTTTTCCCTATGTATTGTATTGAAAAAGACATGTTGATGTAATGATCGATAAAGAAAAGCCCTTTATACAGAATAATACAACTTATAAGAGGTTTGTAGGAACCCAGAAAAGGAAAAGGATAAAAAATGAAAGCTTTATCAAAAACTATCAATTGAAGGGAAGATATAAAACATGAAAAAAGTGCATTTGTGTTCTAATATAATATATATATATATATATATATATATATATATTTCTTCGGGGGCTTTTGGTCTTTTCTACCTTTTCCTGGATTTTCTATCAATAATATCCTAAAGTAATGTAGTTTTTCTTCGAAAATGCCATAGAAAAATCAAGCAAAAGTAAACTCATTTCTTAATCAGCAGTACATTTGCGCATTAAACACTGTTCATTCTACTGTGTACCCAATGAGCAAATACAATAATTTCTTAAAAAATATGATTAATGCTACACAATACCTTAAAAATCAAAAAATATCACATTTCTTTCAATTTTCTGTAACTTATGAGTTCGGTGGATTTTTTAATTTCAGCTCTGAAGTTTATTCGTTTAACTATAACTTATTTCGTTTTTATTTAAAAAATTTCTCGATTCTCAAATTTATTTAATTAAAATTATTTTGAATAAGACAATATTTTTTTGAAATGGGTTTTAGCTTCAACTTTGGCTACTAAAATCGTTATTGTTTTCTTATGTTATGCGGTTTTTTTTTTTTTTTTTTTTTTGAGTTCTCATTATTACTTATCACATTACATTATCATAAAAAAAGGTCTTAGATCGAGAAAAGTTATTAAGATTGAATCAAGGTTTTTTTCAAGATCAATATTTGTTTTACACGATGTATATATATATATATATCATAGAATCTTTGGATTGAGTTTCTATCAATTTTCCCTGTTGAAAAAATGCCACGACCGAAACCTCCTCGAGTTGCTTAGAGACATATTGTTTCGAACAGATGAAACATAATTAAATTTAATAATTCTGAAACCCATACAACTGCAAATAGTGTTATATTATTTCAGAGTACAATTGTTCTGATTTTGAATATTCCAGTTAAAAGAATTGTGTAATGTGGATCAAATTTTATCATTATAGATACTGAAAACTTTGGTGGTTAGTTTAAAGATTCCCTTTTCAATTCTTATATTAGATCATTTTTAAATAAAATGATTATATCAAAGAAATATATTTGTACATGAACTGAAAGTTAATTTTATTAATTGTGACCAACAAAAAAGTTCAACATGATCTTCAAAACAGATGGATGATGTCAAATTGCATCAAATATCAAGTGAAGTTAGTAAGTTTCAATTTTCTAATGTATCATTTGATATAAACTTGAGATTAATGCAAGGGATGTTTGAGTTTTGAATTTGGCTATTCTGCGTTTGAGAAATTCTACTCAGTGTTGGAGAAATTCTACATGCATATGGAATTGCGTATAATGTCTAGTAAAACGTTTAATTTCTACAAGGTAAAACATCTAGAAGCACACATTTTTACGACAAATCAAATGTTGCTTAATATTCGTGAAATTGCCAAACACACAATACTGTTCGAGGAACGAGAGTAATGTAACTAATATGGGTGTTTCGTATGATGGAAGCTTGTAGGCGAAAGGACATATTTCACACATATAGGAATGGTATCTGTTATCGACCTGCTACCTGGCTTTATCATAGAAGATGATATATTATCAAAACGGTGTGAAAAATGCCAGCAAAATAAACTATCATTTTGAAAGGACAGTGTTCTCTATTCAATGCTTAGTAAGAGAACCGTCATAATGATTACAGTACACTTGTTGTGTGACACACGTTGGTACACATGTTTCAATGGAGGAAAATGCAGCTGCGAAATTGTGTTACAGTTCAGATTTATATTCAAAGATTTGGAACAAATGCTTTAATAAAAATATTAATTCTAGGAATAATGTGTGATTGAGGTATTGGGTACAATATCCGTGGTTTTTGTTAGAACGTTAATATTGCTAACAATATTTCAGAATATTAATTGCCTTTCATCCAATTCAAAATCAAAATGTTTAGTTAAACTAACTGATAATAGGAGAATATTTTTTAGAATGAAATAAAATCCGTGAATACAAAAGGAATAAAATAAAATCCATGCAAAAAATCAAACTTGCTAAATTGTGCAAAATTAAAACTGAAATAAAATATTAGATGCTTAGTACAAAACTAATTGCTTCACATTTTATATTGTATTATTATTATAAATAAATTTGTTGTGTGTGTAAAACAATTTTGTGAAAATATTAAGCTATTTATAAGTAGAATAATATATCGTTCTTGTAAACTATATTAACAGTTTTGTGCAAAGCATATTTTAGGAAGGGGGGAAATATACAAATTCATGCTTATTTAAAGTAGTGTTTTAGTGCGTATTCGTAAGAGAGATACAACGCTTTAAAATTAGGATCTTACAATCATTATTAGTTTTTGTTTTATGCCTATGAACATATTAAATGAGTTTTTATTAGACGTTTATTTGTGAAGATGTAAGTGGTTTCCATTCATAAAGACTTTTTATTCGTTTTCAAGATGGACTGATACAAAGAATATTAGGTAAATATAACGATTAAATATTTCACAAAGTTATAAATTGTGCATATTCATTTAATATATTTGGATTAAATATTTTGCAAAATAATAATTCTATTATTTATCTTTTACCGAATTGTTCAAAACGACCAGTTAACATTGTTGTAAATATTCTATTAATGTACTTTAAATACATTTTATTGACTATCTTTAAAAGGGAGAGAGCTATCCGAGTCACCGTCAGAAGAGGGTAATATTTTCAGAAGCAAATCGAGAAAAAATGGCTGAAACGTTCAACGACCATCTGATCGTAGCACTTTGTATAATAAGAGAGCAAAAAATATTGATTCTACTTACCCTAAAAAAAGGGGTTAATATTATGGTATTTTTTATAACGTTAAGATTAAAATTTTGAAAAACTCATATAGAACACAATACTTTTAACTGATAAAAACAAAAAAGAATATTAACTTCAAAATAAATACTTTTAGTAAAATTAACAAATCTCTTGAATAGTAAGAAGTTCATTTTATGAGGAATAAGTTTTTTACAGATCTAGAAAAATAACCGTACTTAATAAAGTTAACCATTCGAATAGATAACATTCGTAAAATTTGCATAATTAAGTATCTAAAAACACTTTAATTAAATATTAAATTATTCCAAATATTATATATATTTAATTAAAGTAGATTACCATCTTCTTAAAATATTTGAATAAAACATTTCCAAACATATCAGTATATCTCAGAACATATTTCATATTTCATTTGAAATGGGTGTCTATATAAATCAAACAATGATTGTAAGAATAATACATTCTGCTATTAATTTATATTTTATTAAAAGAGGTATGTATTCAAAGAAGTTATCAAATCATGGAACTGCGTCTTCCAAATATTTAAAAGGATTCGATATCATTGAACATTTTCACTATTTATGCCTTAAAAATTATTTCATCACGTCAAGTAGTGATTATATATAAGAAACTGATTTTTTCAGATGAAATTTTTAATATAATGTGGATACAACAATAATCATTTTCATTTTAAAATAATTTTAAGAAAATGAAAGCCTTAATCCTTCAGTTCCTAATAATATTTATTTTGATTTTATGTAATATTCTTCATGATTTTTAAAATAAATTGGTGATTGAATATATATATATATATATATATAATAAAATTAAGGAAAAAAAACTGATACCCATACATTGTTATTTCTTAAAAGAATCTAATTTATTACAAAAAAATCCTTAATTTTGATATATACATTATATTGTTATGTAAATATTGTATCAGGATGAATTGAACAAAAAATAGATAAGTGAATACCGAAATTTATTAGCAGACTAAAAACAGCTACACTTGACTGAGAAATCGAGGATTTATAAATTACATGAGAATAATCCAAAGAACTGTTCGAAGCGTAAATGATTTTCTGGAAGATTACAAAAATTATAGAAGAAAACAGAGATCAATTAAACAAACGTTTAACGTTTTTGCAATAGTAATGGGTCTTGATCACGCGAACTCTGATACTGTAGGCTAGCGCTTTAACTCTGCACCATTAGTGCTTGTCAGGTTTGTGGCAAAGCTCTTCAAATGAAAAAAAAAGGATCCACTGTTTAAGAATAAAAATCAAGAGTAGGTATTTCGAATGCTTTTAGAGAAAGAGAGAAAGTACCGAGTAGCCTAAAAATAAGATTAATGTTAAGAAAATACAAGTAGTTCTGGTGATAAACGATCAGAGTCAATTTGCACAGTTCCAGTGGTACGGAACTTCACATCACTTGCCAAACTTAAAATTGATACTCTGATTATTCCCTTGTATTTCTTTTTTCTTCTATAAATCTGTAACTTAGGATTATTTTTCTCTTTCTGAAAATATTTTAAAATGATATAATCATAAATATTGTTACTTTTCGTACAATATTATATTCATATATAAAATCGATGGAAGAACTCAAATAATCAAAAACTAAAACTGTACGTTTTGAATTACATTAATTTTAATTGCATGGCATGATTTATTAAATAAAATTGAATAAGAAATTATTTAGATAATGCTTAAAACGCTCAAAAAAATTTTAATTTCATATGTGGAAATTTAATTACCTTTTTAAAACATTATCATGGAAACACTTAAAGAGAAAAGAAACACTTAAAATATTTCAAGAAAACCAAACATTTAAAATACTAAAAGAAAATGAAACATTTAAAATACTAAAAGAAAATGAAACATTTAGAATACTAGAAGAAAATCAAACATCTAAAAAGCTAAAAGAAAATCAAACATTTAAAATATTTATTGTATTATGTACCAATCCTCAATGGATTGGTTCATAATACAATAAATATTTTAAATGTTTAATTTTCTTGATATTTTTTTCGCTGGCATTTTATTTCTGCTTAATCTCATGTACAGAAAATCTTGTGTACTGTGCTCTAATAAGATATCCGTTCAGCTAAAAATATCTCAGTAAATAGTTTTGTTGCTTACAGAACCTTCACGTAAGTCACTGAAGTCTCATTTGGTATATGTATATATATTCCCCTACTTCAGTATCTGACACATCCTCACCTCAAACATTTTTAGCAATATTTTCGACAGTTACTAAAAATAAAAGTATTGACTACATAACTACTGAGAATGGTATCGCAAGCGATGCTGTTGCTCGTAGAAGCCATAGTAAAAATGCATGGGGAACAGACTCTTGTGTTACTGAAAGGGTTGTTAACGAGATTCAGTATATAGCGAGATTTCATATATAACGAGATTCAGTATATAACGAGATTCAATATATAGCGAGATTCAGTATATAGCGAGATTTAATATATAACGAGATTCAGTATATAACACATGGACCAATAAGTCCCGAGACTGTGCGGTCGTTTTTTTTGCGATTTCCTCCTTCAAACGCACCAGCAAGTCAATATAATAATCACTGTTGATCGATTTACCTTTTTCGAGGTAGTCAATGAAAATCACGCCATGCGTATCCCAAAAAACTGACGCCATGACTTTGCCAGCTGACTGCTGCGTTTTCGGACGCTTCGGACGGCTTTCGCCAGCTGTGCGCCACTGCCGCTTCGACTCTGGAGTGTAGTGATGTATCCATGGTTCGTCCATGGTCACGTAACGACGCAAGAAATCTTTTTTGTTGCGAGTAAATAGCGATAAACAGCTTTCTGAATCATCGACTCGTTGCTGTTTTTGTTCCATCGAAAGCAATCGCGGCACCCACTTGGAAAAAACCTTTTTCATGCTCAATTTTTCATGAAGGATAATAAATACACTTCCATGTGATATCTGTGTCATCTCAGCAATCTCACGGAGCTTCACTTTACGATCTTTCATTATAATTTTTGTCACTTCACTCACATTTTCCGGTGTAACGGCTTCCACAGGTCTACCCGAGCGTTCCGCGTCATTTGTGTCGGTACGACCACATTTAAACTCGGCAAACCACCGACAAATCGTTGCTTTTGATGGACAAGAGTTCGGGTAACATTTTTCAATCCATTGTTTCGCTTGCACGGTGTTTTTACCCATTAAAAAACAATGTTTTATCAGAACACGAAACTCGGTTTTTTCCATTTTTTAAACAAACTACAAAACGACTTTACTCCAACCTCGATAACTCAGCTGTTTCTGGTCCGATCGACTTAAAATTTTGACACGTTTCAAGCAAAGGTTAGTACTCTAGAAAGACCCAGTTAACAAATAGATTAAAGTCCAGACCAGTTAAAGTCCAGACCAAGTTAATAAATAGTTCAATGACGCGCGGGAACACATAACCCCCTTTCTTACTATGGCTATAAAGAACCACTTGTGAATTATTACTTTTGAATATTGTGGTGTTATAATTTTTTTTATTAAATTCATACTAATCTTCTGTTCGAATGACATCACGACTTTTTGTTAAGAATATAGTTTTGTACCATATATTTTTCTCTCTGTTTTCTGAATATGAATCAGAATTTTTCGAAAATTGAAATGTTTCTGTTAGGATTAACTTTTAAATAAATAATTTCTAGGCGTCATTATCATTGAGATTAGCTGTATATTCATCTACTTTTCATTAGTGAAACTTAAGGTTTACAAAGATGTTTTCCATTATATAATTAAAAATAATATCCAAATGTGTAAATGGAAACATTTGGTTTAAAAGACCGAGAGAAACCTCAATTACACTTAGTTTTTTTTTTTTAATCGAAAAGTGACGAAGCAAGCAGAAAACATAAATTTACACTATGTAAATTGTTAATGAATCAGGGTAAAATTCTTCAATTTATTCACAATGTTGATAATTATATACAATAGCCAGCTAGAAGTAATGTGACAACGGAATACACTAATCTTGATGAATGTCAGGTTGATTTGTTTTCGATTACTTTTGCTTATTTTAACAATATAGTTAACTTATCCCTTAATCCATTTATCATGGACCCCATCTACCACGTGTTTTTGGGTTAGACTGTAAATGCGTGTGCGTACTGTTTTATAGAGAAATTTTATTGATAATTAGTTACCCGTTTTATGTGAATAAATTGCACTGGATAGAATTTTTAAAGTCGATAAACACGATCAGTAAACAAATTCTTATTTAAAAAGAACTTTTGTAATAGACTTAAGATGCTAAACAAAACTTTCATGATTTAATGATGCCATGTTAATTGCTTGAATGCGGGAATCGTCCATATGATGAATAGTATTATTTGAATCAATTAAAAAATTAAGCTGATAGTCTCAACAAAAATGTCTGAGAATTGATCCCAGAATATTCTTTTTGAATTCTTTTTTGACTGCTGGAAAAGAAGTTCATATTAATGAGTAAAGAGATTGATTCACAATATATCAATAAGAATTTTCTAAGAACCAATCAAACGAAACGAATTTCTTCTTCAAACCAAATACTTAAATTTTTCATTTTTAGTATTTCTAATATATAAAAAAGTATGTATATAAAAAAAGAAGAAAAGAGAGAAGGGACAAAAATAGAGATGGATCGTTAAGGTAACCCTGGAATAATTCACCTGTTTTCACCAAAAATAGTAACAACCATAAGAAAGAAAAAAGATCACAAGGATATCTCAGGGTTATGATGCATGTACTTGCCTAAAGACTGTAAGTCCTTGAGGTCCCTATCTACAAGATGCTCCCTTCTATTGTCCTGAAATAATATTTTTTTAATGAAAGAAAATACGCATAGGTGAATTAAATGTGTCATAAAGTATTTTGATTATGGTTTGATACTGTGAAACATTTTAAAAAACATAACACAACATAAAAAACATGACAACATTAAAAACCTTCAAATTTAACAAAATATAACGAAAATAACATTTTGAAATATATGCTTTTTGATTGCTTTTCAATGACATAACTGTGACGATGAAAGCCTATTGAATAAAAAAATAGTTATTATTTGGACCATTATTAACCAATAGTTAACGATCAGATCTTTATATCCAGTAATTTTCGATAGCTGATTTTCTTAAAATGGTGAGCCAGAATAATCAGAACTGCTGAAAGGTAAATTCAACTTGCCTTCATATTCCTCACCTTATGCAATATGCAAATTTCAGGACATTATTTATGTACCTTTTGTATAACTGAGGCTCACAATTCCAAAGCTCTTTAAAAATAGTCGTCGAATAACGGCAGTAAAATAAACCTGGAAATGTTTACCTAAATCTTTTTAATGCTAATAGTAACATTAACATGGGGAACATAATGAAAGTTTTAATTTGTTATTATAATTTTGTTTTCTAAATAACAAAAAAAATTACTTTAAAAAATGAACAAATGTCTTAATATTTAATTTAAGAATTTTAAACATCCGGAATAAAATGATGTATCACCAACTTCATATTAAAAAATAAACATCAGAATTTCACTATTTAATTTTATTTATAAACCCTACATTAAAACTTATTTTAATATTATTCAAAATAAATGGAAGAAATTGAAACCACTTTCATTCTGAAATATTGCAATAATACAAAATAAATTTACCATAAAATGTATAAGTATACATTCAAATCTGTGCGTTCCATTCTTCCAAATTCCCTTCATTTCCCTTCTTATATCTCAGAGTTCTGTTTAAAAGAATTTTCAGAAAAGTACTTCATTACATTTTAAAATAAAAAGAAAAGGAGTACTGACTAACATATGACTTTTAACTATTTCTTTCGGTTAACTGGAGCGATTCTTTTCAAACTTTTTCCACTTCATTTCTTTCTTTTACTTTTTAACTATTTCAATCTTGTATTTTGATCTGTAACACTATTCTATCTCTCGAATTTCCATTAGGATTATTTCTTTTGAGCATGTGTGTGAGTATATGAAGGGTGAAGAAAAACCAATTTTCATTGAAGTTTATACTAAGATAAACGGTTGTAGTTGCTGCATGAGATTTAAAAGGGGAAATTGAAGTTTTGTATAAATTAATTCTTCTCATTATTTCTCTATTTACTTTTGCACTGGCAAAAGGTTAGATAAAGATGCATTGTTGACGTTTTTGTAGATAACATAAATATTAACATGACGAGTAAGCAGCTATGCACTTTATATTAATCATGTAAAATATTTAGGGATAATATCTTTATTATCTAAATAATTCACAACTTATAAATAAAATAAAATTTTCAAAATATAATAATATGGAGGATATCGTAACTTTTTAATTATTATAAGGAAATAACCGATATATCTGGATGAAATTTATATGCATATTAATTGCTTCTTGTGTATACAATTTTGTATATCACTGTTACTCATGTTGCTTTGTTTGGTTTCAAAGAAACATAAAATGAAATAATTCGCATTATTGCTAAGGTTTTACTAATATTCCTTAAAATTTAACTATCACTATAATAATCGAATTAGTAGTTAAGTTTATTTCTTTCTTTTTTACATTGACATCACCCAGTGTTTTCCATAGACTTTCGTGACATTTAGATGTCAGACATTGTAGAATTCAGTAGAATAAACTCTATTTTAACCGTAAAGCGTTTTACTTCAATCTATGGCTTCCTGAAATCAAGCAACAGGCATTAATAGTTGTAATTTTTTTACCATTATGTACATAAGGATGAAGTTTTTGTATGTGCAGAATAAATTATATCCATTTAACATGGATATTTCTTAATTAATGATTAAAACAACAATGATATTCCAACGTATATGCATTTTCTTTTACATATGTGGATCTTGAATTTCATACTTTCTGGAAAAAAAATGTATGGAATAGAATAAAAATGTTTTTATTTTATCATGTTTGAATTAACTTTTTCAAACTTTTACATGTGAAAAGATGATAAAGAAGATTATAATAAAAATTTCTCACTCGCGGTTCATACCCAATTTATCATTGTTTCTTCTCAATATTTACTGATACAGGTAGACTAAAAATGGAAGCAGATAACAATGAAGAAAATGCTTTCTCCCATTTGAGGATTTCTTGGTGTTGACTAAAAAAACCACATGAACGCATTATAGACCATTAATGTGGAGAATACTTTTATAGATTACACTTTATTTTATCTTGTACATTTTATCTCGATTTAAATACATCATCTCCAATACATCATACTTTTATACCCTTTGATAAATTTTCACTTTCCAAATGCGACCAGTAGTTGAAAGTACAGAAGTTTCATTACAGAAATCATAAGTTTTGATACTTTTTATGTATAAGTATTAAAATCTTATTATTTTTATCATGCATTAATTTTCTTCCTTTGTTTCAAGGGAAATTATACATGAAAATGACATTTATTTTATTGTATTACACAATGAAATTGCGCTCATATATAGATAAAATTATATTTAATTATGAACGATCTTAAAAATTATGTAAAAAAAAATATAGATTTTATGGAAGAGTGACATAATTTCTTTTAAATATATGATGTACTTTCGATATTTTCTTCTTCAGAAATTGATAAATTGTATGATGTAGTTGTTGATTGGGAACAAACGAAAAGGGGAAACATGCTCTTTAAATGAATTGGATTTTACCAAATTGCAACGAATATTAAATGATATTAAAAAGCATCATTGATTTATTGTACAATTTGATATAAACGTGAGATCAATGCAAGGTGTGTTCGAGTTTTGCATTTGGCTATTCTGCTTTAGAGAAATTCTACATGTGTATGAAATTGCGAATAATGTATAGCTAATCTTTTAATTTCTATAAGGCAAAAACTCTAGATGCACATATTTTTTACGGAAAATCAAATGTTGCATGTAATTCGTCAAAATATCGAACTGACGGAATGGTTCGAGAAAAACAATGACTATGTAGATATAAGAATGGCATGTCATGGAAAATGTTTGACGAAAGGTCATACGTCAAATACATAGGAATGGCATTTGTTATTGATCAGCAGACAGGCTTTGTGATAATGAAGTAATGTCATAACGTTGTTGAAAATGCCAGCAAAATAAACATGCTCCTTGAAAGATAATTGTGCTGATTTCGATATTTAGTATGAAGGCCATAACGATGTTTACAATGAAACACACGTTGGTATCATTTGGTCCAGTGGAGGTAAATGCAGCTTTGAAATTATGTTCCAGTTAAGCTTTATATTCAATGATTTTGAACAAATATTCCAATGGATATATTGTTTCAGGGATTAAGGGACTATTGAGTTGCCGAGTTCAATGCCAGTGGTTGTTAACGTTAAAACGTTACAAACTATAACCGCATTTTGTGATGTTAATTGCCTTCTTACAATTCACATCAAAGCTGTTAAATAATTTCATTGATATAAAACAGCCATTTTTAGAAGTAAAATAAAATCAATGATAAATAAGTTGAGTAACAAAATCCCTGACTACCCAAAATTGCGCAAAATTAAAACTGAAAGAATTAGGTGTTATTAATAAAACTATTTTTCAAATATTATGCTATATTATCGATACACTTAAGTATTTTGTGTACAAACTTTTTGTAAATGTAATATGCAAAGTAAAAACTGAATAATATATCGTTCTGCTAACCAATACTTTTAGTGAATAATAATAAATTGGGAAACACATGCAATAAAATTAGGACGCTGCAATCTTTATTATATTTTTGTTTTATGTCTGCACATTCAACAATCGTGTTTTCTCAGACTTTTACTTTTGAAGATGTAAGTGCTTTCTATTCACCCTAAGAGTCTTTTTCTATTCAAGATAGTTTCTCTGTATATATATATATATATATATATATATATATATATATATATATATAT
>BMAW01083770.1:0-10963 GCA_019974015.1 Nephila pilipes
TTATCAAGTAAAAGTAAGGTGTATCCTCAATTGTTTGTGCCACTGTATGTGACATTTATGTTTCAAAATTATTCGTAGAGCTTAGGGGTTTTTTTTTGTGTGTGTGTGCTTGATAATGATATTTTTAACATTATATTGAACTATAAAAGTATTTTTTTTTTACTCAAAAAGTTTTTCCCCCCTTCGAGTTGAATGTGGACATAATTTTTCAGGTATATTTTTATTTAAATACCATTTTTAAAAATAATATATTCTATAAATATACAAAATATTTTGCTTGGCATATATAAAACAATGCACACACATACAAAAAAAAATAGTTAACCAACTTTTTAAATGATCTGACATTATGTGATATACTTGAAAAAATTATAGAACTTTGTAATTTTAGAAATTTTATTATTTTTTTTTTCATATAAAAATAATTTCTTAAAATATAAGTATTATTTAGAAATTTTTTTTGGTTTATTATATGTATAAGTATCCTTTATAGAAGTATAAAAAAAAAAATTGAACCATATTGTAGAATAGTTTTCTTACCTAAATGCAAATATATCTTTCAAATCATATCCATATTCAATAAAGAGAGAGAAAAAAATACTTTTGAAAAAAACAAGTTACTCTTATAGTTCTATAGAATGATTAAAATATCATTATTAAACACACAAGAAATCTAAGCTCTATAAATAATATTAAAAGGTATATATATAGTACCCCACAACGATCTTGGATGGAATAAAAATTCGACTCGGGCTCTTTTATTGCGCCCCAAACCACTAGATTACACATGGCCCATAAAAGAAAGGAATCATCTTGAAGGTGAACCCGATGCCTCACTACCTTTCGGTTGATAACCAAGCACACCAACTGATTGCGCTTCTGAGGTTTAGTGGATAATTTGTGTGGTACCCTTCTGTTACCCCACCATATTATGCATATTTCCGGACTCAAACGCCATGACAGCTTGGTGTATAAATGCAAAGCAAGAGAACTGTTTGTTCGCATTCTCATTTCATGAGGTACTTGCTTATTTTTATGTTTATCTGCCAATTGGATGCATAACACATGGATCAATAAGTTCCGAGACTAACCCAGAGATGGCACTCGTAGTAAACCAGTAACCAGGTCTTTCTAGAGTACTAACCTTTGCTTGAAACGTGTCAAAATTTTAAGTCGATCGGACCAAAAACAGCTAAGTTATCGAGGTTGGAGTAAAGTCGTTTTGTAGTTTGTTTAAAAAATGGAAAAAACCGAGTTTCGTGTTCTGATAAAACATTGTTTTTTAATGGGTAAAAACACCGTGCAAGCGAAACAATGGATTGAAAAATGTTACCCGGACTCTTGTCCATCAAAAGCAACGATTTGTCGATGGTTTGCCGGGTTTAAACGTGGTCGTACCGACACAAATGACACGGAACGCTCGGGTAGACCTGTGGAAGCCGTTACACCGGAAAATGTGAGTGAAGTGACAAAAATTATAATGAAAGATCGTAAAGTGAAGCTCTGAGAGATTGCTGAGATGACACAGATATCATATGGAAGTGTATTTACTATCCTTCATGAAAAATTGAGCATGAAAAAGGTTTTTTCCAAGTGGGTGCCGCGATTGCTTTCGATGGAACAAAAACAGCAACGAGTCGATGATTCAGAAAGCTGTTTATCGCTATTTACTCGCAACAAAAAAGATTTCTTGCGTCGTTACGTGACCATGGACGAAACATGGATACATCACTACACTCCAGAGTCGAAGCGGCAGTCATCTGAGTGGCGCACAGCTGGCGAAAGCCGTCCGAAAAAGCAGCAGACAGCTGGCAAAGTCATGGCGTCAGTTTTTTGGGATACGCATGGCGTGATTTTCATTGACTACCTCGAAAAAGGTAAATCGATCAACAGTGATTATTATATTGACTTGCTGGTGCGTTTGAAGGAGGAAATCGCAAAAAAACGACCGCACAGTCTCGGGACTTATTGATCCATGTGTTATGTGCATTCAAGTGTATGTTGTGGATTATAGTTTAGATTTTAATAAGGTTTTATTCAGTCTCTTCTAGTCGCTAGGTGTGAAAGAATAGTCTCACTGCAACTCATGCAAGTTGTAAGAGGCGACTGAAATGGGTACCCAGTGTCTGGAGGATATAGCTGGGCACTATGCCCCTGGGGATTATATCAGGGGACCTCAGGGGCTTTCCTTCTTTAGGTAGGTGTGGGCATCATGACCCGAGGCACCATAGAGATCCTTTCCTTCCTCAAGAATGTATAAGTAGTGAGGTATCGAGTTCACCTTTTCCTTTCTCATGGGGTTTACTGTCTTTGATAAACACGGGTGACACTCCCCCGGGATACCCTAGTGACCCTTCTTTATTTTCGACTTCTTCGTAAAAAAATTTTTTAATCTTTTTTCCATAGTTTTTTTTTTTAATCTTGTAGGCCACAATTACATCTTGTTTGGATCAGCATAGCCTCATCTGGCTCTTGCATCTTTAAATTTCACTTTCACTCACTCAGTAATCTGATATCCGAAGTCTTAATACGCAGGGGTATCGATCTCAGCTTCCTCTTCATGAATTAGTGACCCTAGGAACTAAACGTTTTGTTAATTTCATATCGCTTTCTTCGTCTTTGCACCATTAATTCTAGTAAATGCCTCGTCCTTACCAGCGACTCTTCTTGTCTGCCAATTATCTTTTTTCTAATGTCTAAATCGCGGATGCACATTGCTTGGCGAAACAAAGGCAGATTCGGCTCTTGTGCCACAGATAGTATTCTTGCGCCATAAACCACTACTTTCACGCACTCGGTCAGAAAATGTAGCTTGAACACAGTGAATACAATCGTAAAAGTAATAGATTCGATGTTGTATCGTCTGTTCCACCCACTATATATTCGATCCAACCAGAGAGCTGCTAGCAGAAATCCTCTATGATTTAATTTTAATCATTTGTCATGATTTATCTTTAATTTTTAAATAATAAATTTATCTCTTAAATTTTATTAAAATGAAGACTTTGTCTCCATTTTTAAAAGAACACATAATGATCATAAATACAATAAATCACTGAGCACTATTTCGATCTCTCATGGCATAATGACAATCGAAATTTCCATCAGTGTAATAAATTTGAATATCTTTCCACTGACATTTTTCAATCCATCTAGCAATTCACTCTTACTATAGCTATTGCATTGTCTTAATTTTAAAGTATCTATAACGATTCTTTATTATTTTTAAACTACTTTTAGTCAAGAGTAGATATCATAGACGAGGGTAAAAACTTAAGTACCCCGAGAAGCAGATTTTCCGTAATACAAATACATTTTCCACAGAAACGGAAACTCGCCATATGTTACACTTTCCTACTGTTGTTAAAAATCCCTTTCCTTCAATCTTGTTCTTTGACAACCGTGGTCATCTGAAGGTCAATATCTTGAAAGGTCACCTTCTCAGGGAGGGGAGAGGATTGTATTTGAAAGGAGAGGCTTGCTCAAAGGAAGCAGGAGAAAGGAATTCGATAGTTCACCACACTGGGAAAAAGTAGTCATTTAGAACAGTTCCTCAACTGAAAAAATGAATGTTTCAGACCAATACCAATTTTGAGTTTATATTGCAGGACAGATTAAAAGTTGCATTCCAGATGGGAGGAAGAGATGGGGTTTTTATAAGCATTAAACGACTGTATGGGGAAAATTTGCAAAAATTACCCTTTGAAATCTTGTTTTTTTATGCACTTCAAATATTTTAATTTATACAAAAATATAAACATCTTTTTTCAAAAAAGTCTACAAACTCGCATAATATTAATGAAACACAAACTATTTAGATTTTTTTATTAAAGAAAATATATATAAATAATATAAAAGTAAACATTTCAGTAATATTTGTACACAAATGGAATAATATAATAAATACAGGCATAGCATTTTACCTGAGAGATACGTAATCCCCCCCCCACCCAGAGGTTTACAGGAACCATTTTAAGATCCGTTCCTGTAAAATATTTTGAAAAAAATTATGTCTTTAATTCTCCATTTAATAAAACTCCTGAAAATTAGAAAAAAAACGAAAGTTTATTTTTATTTTTTAAAAAAAGGACATTAAACTTATTACAACTGCAAACCGAATGTGACTGTTCTTGATGTTTTTGTTTTTTTTTCATTTATTAGTTTGTGTATCAATTCTTGGAGCTATATTAGTGACAACCTTACACAAAATTAGATATATGTTCAAACGGTTTTGTGTTTCGTTTTGATGTTTGTCGTTGCTGAAAACGTCGATTTAGATAAATAAAATGTTGATACCGCAACACTCATAAAACTTTTTCATGCAATTCTGAATATTCACTGTGAGCTTCAGTCTGAAATTGAGTTATAATTAGTGATTTACATGACACCAGTAATGTAGTTTTGCAACTGAATTCTATTAATTTTCCTTGTTCCAAATCAATATATATAACACTGTTTTCCATAAATGGATTAAGAATCCACATTTTTCTCTTCATATATCTTCCTTTGGATAATATCCATCAAATGAGCAATTAAATACTGTTTAAATAATCGATAACAATAATTTTTAAATTCATTATAATATATCCTATCAACTTCATTAATATATTCTAGAAATCAATGACACATCACAGTTGTTTTCTTTTATACGTTAACATCATAGCTGAAGCCTCTTCTATTTTATTCCATACATCAAAAGTGGTAATAATATTTCATTGTAAAGTTAAAACAATTTAACTAAATTATTAATAAAAATATATTCTGTCTAAGAGTAAGCCAGTTATGTAATTCAATTGCTGTGATAAGTACAAAATATTTCTTTATTCTAATTTTTTTGTATCTAGAAATGCTTCTACAAATTTTTTTAATTTTTAAGAGTTAATATTCTTCCCTTAAATTTATTAATTTTATTGATTAAATCAGAACAATGTTCAGATCAGGAGATAATTTTTAGAAACTAATTACTCCCGATGTAAATACGAATAATAAACCTTTTTTCTTCAGCCGTCTCTTTAATTTTTTTCGCAACTCCCGAGTATTTTTGCAGTCATACTTGCCACTCCACCAGTAGATAACCCAACACAATTTTTTTTCCAATTAAATGAGTTTTTATCAATATAGTTATCAATTCCTTTAAAATATTTTGAATTGTTTGTGATAATTAGACGATTTCGACAAGGAAAAGGAGTTTTGACACCAGTTTATTATTATCAGTTTAAATACTTATAAACAGGACATTCTATTTATTAAACATGGTTATACGTTCAAAATTTGTGTTTAGTACAATTTAAAAAGTCTTTGATTTTCTGATTCAAACTTTCCTTAAGTTTGATATAAATACTAAGCTATATTTAAAATTTGTAAAGGTTTATCATATAAAAGTATGTCTACTGTGTAGGAAATAAAATCATTTCTTAATAAATTATTTTTAATACATTTTTATCAGCATTATGGATGAATATGTGAATCAAAATGTTTATATATATAAAAAAAACCCTGCACATTTTGAGAAAAGGTACAAGGTGGTTATGATTAAATTGACCCTATTTTGACCTCTGTAGAACCCTTTCTGCCTATCGGATTTTGATGAAACTTGGTATATACGTTATATGGATCATGGGGAGGGGAGGGGGGGATTTCAATAAAACAAATTGTTCAAATTTTTACCACCAGATGCCGGTTTCAAAAATTGCTTATGCAAATTGGTCAAACATATAAAGAGACTTGCAGTCAGAGCCAGAAAATCCTTCTGCGTTCCTTTGCCATCGTTAATCATGCCCTTACTGAAGAAAGGTCGAGCTTTACTGGTAAAATTGATTTATCAGAATGCCAGCAATAGCTTAGCTGCACTGCGTGAATATCGTCGTTTAAAGGGACTGCGAAAAGGGCCAATGTCTAAGAATGGTTTAAAGATGATTATGAAATTTAAAAATTTGAACAGGCTAGACTTGGGCGTACTGCCAAGCAGAGGGCGGAAACCGGTTGCGAATGAAACCGTCGAAGAAGTCGCTACTATTGTAGTTGAAAGAGCCTCCAGCTATTCTTCAGCAAGTGCTTGATCGGTGTCACGAGAGTTGGTGATTCTGTGCTCGAAAGTACGAAAAATTCTCTCGAACCATTATAAAATGGTATCCGTACAAGATCCACGTAGTGTAAATGTTGCAACCTCAAGACCACCAATCAAGATTTTGCTTGCCGATTTTTGGCGAGAATGGAAGTTGATGACGCGTGACCTTGGAAAATTCTATCGTCAAATGAGGTGCATTGTTGTACAGATGGAGCTGTGAGTAATGAAAATACCGCATATCGGGTGCTTCACCTCCTAAAGTCCTACACCAACAACAACTGCCTTCTGATTACGTGATTGCATGGTGTGTAGTTAATGCTGATTTTATCCTCGGATCGTTTTTCTCTGATATTCTCACTCCTCAAGGTCCTAATACGTGCTTTGTCAGGAGCGCACGGTACAGTGAGCTCCTTCGATAGCAGGTCATTCCTGCTTTACAGGAACGGCAATGTTAGCAGACCACTGTCTTCATGCAAGATGGAGCAATTCCCCATATTGGGCGCCAAGTCAGAGAACTGCTTCGAGCTAACTTTGGTGAGAATCGTGTAATATCCAGAGCTTTACCGGATGCCTGGCCTCCAAGTTCACCCGACTTAAATCTGTGATTTTTAGTGGTGGGTGATGGCATTCTAAGAACATGTCCAATCCATGTCCAACGGCGTTTCTAATTTGGGTAAAAGTAGGTTTGTAGATGTTTTTTTGAACAATTCAAAATATGAAATTTTATCTGGCCAATATGTCTTGAGAATCTTTCTTAGAGAAAAATGTTTGAAAAGCATTTAATTTCTGTTCTTGTGACATAGCAATATGATAGTTGTGCTTTAAAATTAATTTTGCGTATGTTCTAAATATGTGTTCTTCGGGTTTTTTTTTTTTTTTTTTTTAATTTTTTTTTTGTTTTTTAAAATTTTTTTTGGGTTTTTTTTTAATTTGGGTTTTTTGGGTTTTTTTTTTTTTTTTTTTCCCGTTCTTTTAGTATTTTCAAAATATTTTTGAGTCAGTATTTATTGAAGTGTCTCTATAGTGCTTGCAGTTTCAGTGAAGCTTTTACTAAAGCTTTATTCATAATATTAAAATTTAAGACTTTAACTTCAGTTTAATAACTTTTAATTTTAAATATTGCCAACTATCGTTTGATCTAAGCAATAATGCAATGTTCATTATTACAAAACCAAGTATATCAAAGAATTTTGCTTTAGAAAATATGGTAATAAAATTTGTTTGAATAAAAATATGTTTTACTATGAGAAACAATCTCAGTTAGCAGTTTTCAATTCCATCTTGACAAGAATAAGCTAGTAGTGTATTATAATGAAAGAGCCAAGATTGATATATATATATATATATATATATATATATATATATATATATATATATATATATATTGTAGAAACTAAAACATTTGACGCAGAAATTTGAAGCAATTGCTTCTAAACATTGAACTTTTTTTAAAATTATTATTGAGTATAATTAATTCAATAAGTACAATATGTACAAGGGGTGTTCAAATAAAAAGGTACGAAACATCGTAACAACGTAACCGTTAATATATTTGCCTATGCCTCTATGGGAGAACGTAGAAAGATATCTAGGGATGGGAATGGAGTCTCCGGCGTAGATCGAAGAATGCGCTGGCGCCCGCAAGCGCAGAAGAGAGCAGAAGCTCTTATAAAGAAAGCCGTCCAATTGACGCGGTAGTACATGTGTGGATATGATGGCGTTCACATTGCAAAATTCAACGATTCAGGAGCAGCGAGGCGTTATCCGATTTCTAACAGCGGAAGGTGTTAAACTCGCCGTTATTCATCGCAGGATGGTGACCGTATACGGGGAAGTTTGTGTATCCGACAAGTCAGTAAAATAATTGAGTGTCCGTTTTCGTGTAGGCCATAAGAGTTTGGTTGATGACCGAGACCAGACCAGGTAAACACAGTCATCACGGCCGATCTCATCGACAAGGTGGACGACCTAGTGAGAAGTGATTGGTGTGTCACATTGAGAATGTTGGCGGTGAAGGTGGATGTCAGCATTGGAACAGTGGGGACAATTGCTCACGTCAGGTTGCATTATCGGAAGGTGTGTGCGCAGTGTATTCTGAAGCTGCTCACCGACCAGCAAGAGGAACTGCGTATGGGGCTAGCATTTCAACACCTGTTTCGGTATCATGAAGATCCCGCTTTTCTGGAGTGGATCGTCGCATGTGATGAGAGCTGATGCCATCGCTATGAGCCAGAGACAAAGCGGGACAGCCAGCAGTTTAAGCATGCGTCGTCACCTCCCCCTAAAAAGTTCAAAGTCATGACGTCAATAGGCAATGAGTTGCTCACCGTCTTTTTCGTCGTCCAAGGTCCACTTCTTGTTCAATTCCTCGAGCACAGAATAACCATTAACTCCGATGTGTACTGTGAGACACTCCGAAACCTTCGCAGGTCCATCAAGAACAAAAGACAGGGGCTGCTCACGGAGGATGTGGTTTTGCTCAATGATAACGCGTGTTCATACGTCTCCAGGGTCACGTACGTAGAACTGGTCAAGTTCAAGTGCGATCAACTTGACCATCCGCCCTACAGCCCGGACATGTCACCTTGCGATTTCCATATGGTTGGTCCCTAAAAAAACATCTGAAAGGGAAGCGCTTCAACTCTAGGATGAGCTTTTATTTAGAGTACCAGCGGCCAGTTCGAGCCGCTCTTTCTCCGTTTGAGTACATTGAAAAAGAAGGTTACAAAAAATAGAAAAACATAAGAAAAAAATAGTTTTACAATCAATCTGGGAAGAGGCTAGGACATTGAGTGGCTAGATGAGGGAATCTGTAGGTAGTAGAGGGTCCAGGATCAGTTTGCTGTTGAATTGAAGGGTTAGAGTGCAGTCTGACAGATTTCTGGAAGTTGACAGAGTTTTTCCTGATTTGATTTGGGATGGAGGGAATTCGTAAATCATCATGTAATACACGTCTGGGGATGTAGATTGGAGCACTGACAATAATGCGGAGCGCTCTGTTCTGTAGAAGTTGAAGATTATTGATGTTCCTGGTGGAGGTGGCACCCCATACTTCGCAGGCATAGAGGAGGAGGGGGCGGAGAAATTGAAGGTAAACCAGTCTCTTGTTTCGGAGATTTAGCATGGAGGTTCTTTTTAGTAGAGGCATGAGGAAGCACAGTCTTTTTTTGAATTTTCTTTGAACTTCTAATTGGTTAAAGTTAAGCTTGGAGTCGATGATAATCCCGAGATATTTAGTACTTTTAGCCCATGGAATGTTCTTATTTCGTAAGGTGAGATTTGGAAGTTTATTTTTATAGTTGCCTTTTTTGAAGACTATTGCAGCAGATTTTTCATTATTGATGGAGATGCGCCAGAGTTTAAGCCAGGTCTGTAGTTTATTGAGGTAGAGTTGGATTTTTTCGGTGCAGGTGCTGGGATTGGCAGCTTGACTGATGATGGCGGCGTCGTCGGCGTAGAGGCAGAGTTGAAGATTAGATGAGGTGGGGAAGTCGTACGTGAAGATAGAAAATAAAAAGGGGCTTAAAATACTGCCCTGCGGCGTACCTGCCCTGATATTTCCTATTCTTGAGATGGTATTCTGAATTTTCACCTGGAAAGTTCTGTCGCTGAGATAATTGTTGATGATTTTGATGAGGTATGGTGGGAAATTGAGGGAGATGAGTTTGAATATTAATCCGTCGTGCCATACGCGGTCGAACTCATTCTTATGAAGTAACGAATGATGTTTTGATTACAAAGTAAGACATGTAAATTTAAAGCGGCAATATACATCTTTATGCAGACCAAAACAATTCAAACATAGATTATTGTTCCTAACAAATGCATATCTTTTTTCTGGAGCAAAATAAAAAAATGATTTACTTTTGTATAGTATATGAACATTATTGGATAATAAATATAAGGCAGAATTTTTAACTGAGGATTTTACAAATAGAGTTTTAGCATAGTTTCTTTTTCCAAAATATTTTAATCTAACGGAAAGATTACGACTAATATTAAGTAAAACTAAAAAACGCTTTTCTAGAAATTCGATTAAATCTTCAAAATCTGAAAATTCAGTAGTTTCATGTGACAATTCATGTTGCTTACGTCTTTATATTGCTAGCTTTTGTAAAATAATAGTGAACAATAACACATTCGAAAGTGACCGCGGTAGTCTAGTGGTTATGGTTTCGGATTCGTAACCGGATGTTTTCATTCCGACGCAGGCTCGAGCTTTAGCCACAAAAGACCCGCCGTGTAGCTGGGGCTGATGCATGTTAAATCTGTCGGTGCCCAAAATCCTAACGATGACGTAGGGTGGAAGTTAGAAAAGTGGGGTTCCAGCTCAGGTGTAGTCCACGTCACTTGATCAAAATTATGAGGTCCTTCGCCAACAGCCCTCGTGTTCCTTCTAGTATGACGTTAATAAAAACTAAACTTCACTAAAAAACGCATTCGATAATATATATTTTTCTTAATTTAATATTTTTAAGTCTGTTAAGTTCTTTGTAATACAGTCAAGAAGTTTTCCTAAATCTATTGCAGACTCTTGAGTAAGTTTATCATTATTAATTATATTCTTAATATGATTATCAACTACTAATCTTGCGTTTGCATAACGTTCGTCAAGTCTTTTGAAAAAGGCTTGACATGTATCATCAGAAATTTCAATATTTTTAACTTCATCTTTTAAAGCTGCTCGCAAAAAATACAATGCTTGACTTTCTGATAAATTTTTACTATCTTCAATTAAACTTTGAAATTGAATTTTAAATAAACTCGATTCATCAATTTTTCCAGACAACACAGGAAGTGTAATTTCTGCAATTAAATTGCTACATTAGCTGAGGCTTCAATCTTTTCAGTATTATTATATCTGTGAATACTGTCATTTGAATTTTTAATTTGACA
>BMAW01083775.1:9368-20027 GCA_019974015.1 Nephila pilipes
TATATATATATATATATATATATATATATATATATATATATATATATATATATATATATATATATATATATATATATATATATATATATATATATATATATATATATATATATATATATATATATATATATATATATATATATATGTATGTATGTATGTATGTATGTATATGTATATATATATGTATGTATATGTATATATATGTATATATATATATTATATATATATAATATATATATATATATATGCATATATATATAATATATATATATGCATATATATATAATATATATATATATATTCAATATACACATATAAGTGTGTAACGGAAAGCCTTAGAGTGCAGACTTTATCTGTGGTCTTATTAAAGCAACTTACATATTTAACTGCAACATTGAACCCATGTAATAAAAATAATGCCTTATGTTTTCAAAATTATTTGACGAAATATCTAAAAGAAGGAAAACTTTAAGAACAATATTTTTAACATTTTTCTAAACATTTTAATTTTTAAATTAACACACTTTTAATGCACACCAAAAATCAATGTACTCCAAATATTTTGATTTGACATTTTAGTAACATCGCATTTTGAAACAATAGGAAGGTTACTGGTAACAGACTCTATAAATTTGAAAAACGGTTAAGCAATGAGGACAGCATCCACTCACCAAATTCCACACCAACACCACAACAACATACTTAATCGTCGGTTTTCAATCGAACAGGACTCGAACTCGCAACTCAATCCCGGCTACGAGTTTGCTACCTCACTGGTCGGCTACCGTGGCCCTTTTGTGATTAAATATTATCAAAAGTGAGATTTAAAAAATAATTTTTAACTTAACTGAATACGTTTCAAAGTTGCTGAGTATATCTTAAGTTCGTCAAATTAAGACAAAACCTTTAGTTATTTTATGCATTCCGATGAAAATAATATGTAACACTTTTTTACATCAAATATTTCTATGAATCTTTGATCTTAAAGAAGAAAAAAAGTATTAACTTGGTTTTTTTGATAGTTTTCTTATTTTGAAATGAAACTTATATCTTAACTTGAAAAGTTCTTGTAACAATGTTTTTGAAATGTCTGTTTTAAAAATGTAAAGTGAATTCCACTTTTTAAAATTTGTGGCTTTTGAAAGAGCTTTTTTTTTGTTTATTTTTTCTTCTTCTTTTTATTAAAAATATATCAGTTTTAATCTTTTTTATTCTAGTCTTTTTTTCATTGGCTTATGTGTTAAGCGATTTTTAAATAAACTGTGTGTTATTTTTCGAAACAGTTTTAGTCGATACAAAGAGTCACATTTAATGCCTTACAGATAATAGTTGTTCTTTTTTTGTATATTCTTTTTCGCAGAATATATGTACTTTCTTCTTTTCTTTTCGTCAATTGGCCAATGAGAAAATTTATTATCATTTGTCTTCATTTTTTTTATACTGAAGGCTCTGCATTTTTATTAAAACGTTTTTCTGAATTTCACTTGGTGTGTGTGTGTCATCAAATTTTCGATCATTATTTTAACCAACTTCCCATTAAGCTACAGCTGTGGAACTTTGGGAATCGTTCTTATTCGCCTAACAATGCAATATTTAAACATTTGCTAACTAACATTTCAATAATTTTTTTTAGAAACGCAATTTGTGTAGTAACCTGGCGCCATCTATGGGAGATATATTGAATTTCGCAGAGAGAGTGATCTTAAAGTCGAGAGAGTTATGAAGTTTTTACAAAGTTTTAACTAATATTTAAATATTTTTTTTATTAAATTTTGCCAGCATATAAAAACATTGTTTTAAAAAATGTTGGGTTTTATTTTATTATGAATTTATTTTCCTATCAGAGATGTTAATAAATTCATTCTAAATTCTTTTAAACTGAGTTTTTAACTTAATTTGGCACGACTTAAATATCAAAAATACACCTATATCGATGAGGCTAAAGAATAATTTTTAGTCAATTTCCTATTCGTCAAGCAAAAGTGTAGGTGGATGCCCTTCGGTTTCCTAAATCAACATATCCATGTGCTTGTGGTAATCTACCACAATTTTTTTCTTGGAAGTGGTTAAATTTTCTTTTTCCAATTCAGCAGTCACCATCAGATTTTTTTTGGTTGTCTATCAACAAAGTTTTCTACATCTAAATCTTTCATCAAATTCTGAATCTCTATTTCTGCGAGAAATGTCAGATTCATTCTAAAAATTCGAAGAAAAAACAAGAGATAAGAAAATTCTATCGATCACAGTCCGTGTTAAGTCATCTACTGAAGTATTTTTTCGAATTGGGTTGTTCCTAAAAGTCGCCAATGATAAGGAATTCGCACACAACTGATAACGTTGACGAAAAATATCCCCACCCTATTACGGACAATAGAAGTAAAGTCATAAAAAGGGCCAGGAAAATTTGTAAAAGGGTCTGCTGAAAAAAAGGGGGAAAGAACTGTCTCTAGATAGCTTGGTACAGACGTTGTACCGCAGCCGAAGCGAGCGACAAAAAAAAAAAATTGGTACAGCATATGTGCCACCGATGTTTAAAGGTAATAAAATGGTTCTCTGTCTGAAAATAACGTTTTGTGTATTGAGTCTGAGATATACAATGGACTAAATTAATGTGACGTCATGACCACGTGAAAAACTTATCACGTGATACCCGCCGATGTAAACAAGTCTCGCATTCGTTTGATTGGCTCTGCGTTTTAGAAATGTGTTATATTTCATGGCTTAAGGCTCCCGTCTACCCGCCATTTTGATTTCATCAGCTTAATGTTAATCCTATGGAATTTCGACTTTAATTCTCCCATCTTTACTATTAGATCTGTTTGAATGCAATAAAGTGCATCTGAAAGAGCAAAAAGTAATGAATGCTTCTATGTAATTACTTTTTTCCTCCGATTTTTAAAAATATTTGAAAATATTCTTTAAAGACCGGGAAACTCAAAAACGAATCATTAAAATAAGAATATAAATATTTTTAAAAATCTTAGAAAAAATGTAATTCCACAGAAGCCTTCCTTAGTTTTTGCTCTTTCAGATGCATTTTATTGCATTCAAATAGATCAAATAGTAAATATATGAGAATTAAAGTCAGAATTCCATAGGATTAACATTAAGCTAACGAAATCAAAATGGCGGGTAGACGGGAGCCTTAAGTAACTTACATTTTACTATATATGCTACTTTTTAATTGAATGAAAAGATATCACGCATCTTTTTCATGTCTTATTTAAATAGAAACGTTGAAATTATTTTGGATTACTGCTGCTTAAAGGTTATGAATCATTCTTCTATCAACAAGCTGAAATGATGCTTCAGATTTGTTTAGTTCACATTCAGATATATCTTTATAATTATGAAAATATTCTAATTTGACTGTGATGTTCTATTATTTTAAAAAAAATTAACTACTGTACTTCAAGATTCGATTCAATAAAACCACTTGAGGAAATCTTATAGAATTTTTAACATGTTAGAATTTATTTTTAACATTTAATACATTATAACATTTATAGGGAAGCTCACACATTGTGTGGAATTTCATTTCACGATGTATTTGATTTTTAAATGAAATACTAAAGAGAATTATTTAAAATAAAACTTGATGCTTGCTATCTGAACAAAGTAGTAAAGTCATTATCTATTACACTATAACTTTTGCGACTAATTAAAATATCTGAAAAACTGGAGTAAAATAAAAGGATTGTAACTCAAATTTTTCAGTAAGCACTTTCAATATAGGTTTATTATTTAAATCTGAAGCTATTACTAATTGACATAGAAATTGGTATTATAAAACTAGTTTCTAATGTAGAACTGTTCCAAATAATGATTTTGAGCATATATATTGTTGTGAATCCACTATATAAGCCTCTCAAAATTATTAGTGTAAGATATTTGTGAGACAACAGTGTGGCGCTGCGGTAGTAGCTCGCAGAGTTTATTGTGAAAAAGATTATTCAGCAACTGATACTCTCAAGCGAGAGACGCCCTGTTTTTCCATTTCTTGTAGTTAACGAGTGTATGTAAATAAAATATGTATAGGTTTTGGCATAAAGACGTAATTATTGAACCCTGGCTTTTTAAATATTCAACATATATTTTTTACTTAACAGGAATGTGTTAAGAAATATTTTGAAAACTGTGTTTCTTTTTTATTACGACATATATTATGGAAATATTTTAAATGTACTTATTCTAACTGATGTCTAACATACTATGTACATAATGTTGAATTAAAAAGAAATAGAAAGTGTTTAAAAGTGGCTCTGAATATCTTTTAATGCATCTCTCATACATTATGGAATTAAACTATATGGAATTAAATTCCATATAGTTCCCGGTAATGTTTCCTAACTGAATTGAATTAATCATTTAAAAGGAAAATGTCTTTTAGTTGTATTTTTCATGCGTAAATCCACTAAGCGTCGGGGTATCTACTTAAAGGATTACGTTATTCGTGTTAAATAATTCACCCTTTAAAGACTACTAGCTATTCGGAACGTCAAATTCAAACACTGCATTTTGATTATTTCTGCTTTGTTAAAGGGTTAAGGGATCAGAAAAATTATCAAACTTCTCGACTGCTCCCAGGTTGTCATATGTTTTAGTGCTGCTTTTAATAATTTTGTAAATGCAAAGGCAACTAATGCAACTTATATTTTGCTATATATATATATTACTTTTTTAATTTAACGAGAAATCAATACGCAACTTTGTTTTTATCTCTTATTTCAAAATGATTGTTTAAATCTGAATTTGTATTGCTGAAGCAGAAAGGTATTGAATCATTCTTGTATCATCAAGCGAAAATAATGGCTTCAAGTTTATTTGGTTTACGAACAAACATTTTTTTCATTATTGAAAGCATCCTAATTTAACTGTGATTTGCTAATATTTAAAAAAAAAAAACTTCTTTATTCTCTGCTAATAGTTTTACTCATTAAGATTATTTCCGATATTTAATGTATATTTATTTTGAACATTTGTTGAAATTGTCTGGTAATATTTGTTGGTTTATACATTAAGAATTTTCAAATTTGAATAGATAATTAATTAAAAAATAAATATTTTTTAAAACACAGCATATTTCAAAGGTTATATTGTAATATCTTCAGAGAGATTCTATTATATCTTAGGAATTGTTATTGATCAGTTTAGAAAATGATTTTCATATGTGAAATTATTCGTGTATGTTGCAGACCACTCGTAACGTTACATTGTAAATTATATTTTTATTTACTTATTTCTTGACCTTAGATCCTGAAAGGTTATATGACCTATTAACTGTAAGAATTATTATAGATCAGTGTAAATATTTGTGTATGATGCTAAGCATATTTTATAGAATAATATCATAGTACTTAAGAAGCAGTGCTGTGAAACTTCAAGATTTTAAGCCAGTTTGCTACATTTCTTTATAGATGGCTGTACAGAAATGATACTGGACAAAAATTTAATTTTTTTTTTACTTCATAAGTGTGTAATATAACTTAAACTGTCTATTTTAATTGACGGAGATATGATTGTACAATTTTTATACCTTGTTTTAATATATATATATATATATATATATATATATATATATATATTTAAGTTTAAGATATTAAGGTATTACCATTTTCGAAGAATTGTTTTTCATCAGGTTTTCGTTCCAATAATATTGTATGGCAATCATAAATTATACACACAGAATAAAATGTTGACAAAAATAGCTTTTACCCCAGATTATTCTTTAATGAATTAGATTAAATTTCAGGTGATTTATGAACAGGAGTAAGACATCTCAGGACATATATATATATTTAAGGAACATAGTTTTAAATAAAACACAAATTTCATGTGTATTTTGGAACTAAGTTTTCACAGTCTAAACAGGCATTCTTCCTAATAGATCCGAAATACTGTTCATGATATAAATGATTGTCTTGGGTTTCATCACTATTGTCTCAAATTTTTTAAGTTATCTGTTTTAAATTCAGATGACTTGGGGTGAGGAACCACTATACTTGTTTGTGTTGTAATTCAAAATTTGATTTTTATTTAGACATTTCATATTTTGGGTTTTTCCCGATGCGGTCTAAAAATTAGGGCACAAATTTAAATAAATATTTGGTGTTGTATAATCAGATTTGATTCCCTGCATGAACTCTAACATTCATTCAAACAATAAAAATTTCTTTTGTATTCGATACATGATACAAACACTATCTATATATATATATATGCGAAATATCACTGACTGACTCATCACGAGATCAGAAAGACTATACAACCGATTGTCTTGAAATTTAGCATAGTTACTCATTTTGCGATGTAGACGCTCACTAAGAACGGATTTTACGGAAGTCTTATCCAAAATGTAATTTTCATCCGTTAATCTACTCTTATTCATCGGTTATGTAATTTTGGCCACTTTATCGCCAAAAATGATATGACCGAAGCCAAACGGAATATATTTTTTTATATGTATACTGTGTGTTGTCACCAATTAAGTTTACTTGGCGAGATTTAAGGCGTGCGAAATGGAGAAATACCAAATAATTTTATATTGAAGCGCTGATGGAGGATTGGCAAGATTTTGCGAAGGGGCTGGCTATTTATGTGAAATTTCGTACATGTCGAAAATAGGAAACGTACATATTTAGTGATAGAAATAAAAGAGTTTGGAATAAATTCAGTTTCTAAATTTGGAATGTAGTTTGGCTTCAAAACTTAGCGGGATTTTGAAAAATACTAAAATTGCAACTTTTTAAGGAGTAGCACACACGCAAGACAATCTTCGTTTACTGGAGGACCTCGCTACATGCATGAACGAACTTAAGAGGTTGTGACATACGTAAGATATTTTGGACATCCCGACTTGCACAACTTTTTTTTAGGATTGCAGTCACTTACAATCCTAAATGGTCAGAAATAATTGATGTCTTGAGGCAAGGACAAAAATCTTATGATAGACACGATGCCATTTCGAGGGTATTTATTTGAAAGTTAAGGTCGTGATGAATATTCTGACAAATGGTTGCATCTTTCGCAATACTAGGTGTAACATGTATACGGTGGAATGAATTTTATCCATATTATATAGTTATATATGGGGTGACATTTTACTAATTTGTTTTATTTTTCTCATATATTTAAATGCGAGGATAACCGTTATTACAGACAATCAATTTCTTAAAATTTTAAATTTAGATTTTCATTGAAGGTTTAAAAATTAAAGATTTTCTTGATATCTTACGTATAGGTTTGAAAATTTTATATTATCATCTGTCCAGAGAAGCGGACGGGTATCAGCTAGTAGTTATATATAATTAATTAAACTCTAAAAACGCTTATAAATGTTCACCATAGGATAAGGTTGAGCATATTATGTAGCTCTTTTATTTGACTTGTTAAACATATTTATTTACAATCCAATCACATTACTTCATAAAAGTCCTAAGCTAAATATTTATTTTTCAATAGACTTTGTAAGACGTTTCTGATATTGTGAAAAAGACGAGATATTTGTATGTTTATTTACAGAATTTAACCACTTACTTCATGTAATTCTTAAGTTAAATATTTTTTTTAAAAATATGCTTGTGTCGAGATGAATTAAAAATAAAACCGAGGTTCTGGTGTTGGTTGGAAGAAACAAGAATCGCATTTGCACGACAAGGCTACGTAACAGATTGTTAAGCAGTATTCAAGCTTCATAGAATGTAAATTTTAGTGATTCTTAAAATTCTGTTTTCATAATTTCTATTAAATTACAATTTTAAAGATTAACATGCTGTTCATATTCTTAAAAATAAGATTAATTATCACTATTATAAGATTTGTCTGTGTTTTGTTCACAATAACCAAAATTTGAATTTCTGCACTTCATTTTACTTTAAAACATATAATTAAAAATTGTATTTTATTAATAAATATTACTTTTAGAAAAAGGAAAAAATTAATTTTCGCAAATGATTATTAAATTTGAAATTTTATATAGAAATTACATATCCGCATTTATTTCTCATAAATACTGTTCATTTTTTTTAAAAACTTATAATCAACTTATCATTAATTAAGTTTGTTTACAAAACACTTTTTAAAAACATTAATTCAAGGCACAAAATTACACCTGTTTAAATCATAAATCATTATAAAACTGTTACAGCTGAATTCTGTATATTGATTAAATGAGAAAATAGTTTAATCAAATGTTACTTTATTTTTTAAACATAATCAGCCTGATAAATATGAAGTGTTTTTACTTAAAATGTACTATAATTCATACGAGCTTAATTATACTTCAACTATTCACATGTATTTTTCAGAGGGTTTTGAATAACTACAATACTAGAATAAATATTGAGGCCTTTATTTTTAACATGTCAAAATCTACCAATGTTCTAATGATACATAACAATATTTATATATGAAATAATTTGGAATTCAAAAAATAAACTTAATCGAAACAAAAATCTGAAATAGCCATTAGCTGTTCAAAAATGCATTTGTTTAAAGCGGAAAATAATAGTTTTTCGTATGTATGCAAAAAAGCAAGTTTAAATAGGCTTACTCTAGCTTTCCGAACGACATTTTAACAAAACAATTAAACGAGAATAAGAATATAGATATTTAAAAATATACTGAGATTATTTCTCACCGAATATAAATAATTGAATAATGTAAAAAATATGATAATATTGAAATATATTAATTGAAAGAAAGTGGGTGTAAAAGATGTAAACAACTAGCACATTGAGAAATCCGATGTTAACGCAGACTACTCCGGTTTGTTTTAGTAGACATCACGTGATTTTGAATTGGCGCCAGTTATCTGTGAATTTATTCCATTCATCATCCCAAAAATGTTTTTGCAAGGATATATATTCCTAGAAAGGGATATCCTATACTTACTAACATACGGGTAACCAGCAAACAGGTTCACGGTGCCACATCAACAAGGAATGTTTTTGTCAACGTAATGCTACTAGAGGAGGTTTTTTCTCTTTACTTTTATTTCATACAGGATTTTTATATTCTGATTTATATTAATCGAGTCTATTAGAAAAGTGCACTTATTTATATTATATATTGAGCATATTTAAAATTGCATAAGTAATTGCACTAAGCAAGTAATTAAATATTAAATATTTAAGTAATATTAAATTTTTAAATCAAGTCATAAGTTTTATGATTTGATTTCTCTAACTCTTTCAACACCATATTGAAGTTTTAACAAATGTCAAACTTTTTGTCTAAATAATCATTTGCTCCCTCTTTCTCAATTCTCAATTAACAGAAAAACATCATTAAAAATTACATCTGCTTTGAAATTCTTTTGCAATCCACTTTTATTTTTGAAGTAGCACGTATTAATTTCTAAAATAATACATTAGTACAACTTTACAATTTGTACGTTATACACAACAAAATTAATGGCACCAAACTCTAAGATTAGAAAATCACCTGGGAACAATAAAAAAAAAAATATTGTTCATTCTCAGCTCAACAAAAGTAAAGTTGTCTCGCTTTGAGCAAAAAATTATGAAATAATGCATAGTTTATTATAGAAGGTAGTTTGCATATCGATGATCAGGAACGTAATTGAAGATATCTCTTTGGAACTTTAACAGATGAAATCGGAGAGCACGTACGGTGGACTAATTGTCCATCACATCTGTACTGATTGACTTCTTGAAACATAAATTATATTATGTTTCTAGTAGACAACCAAATTTCTTGAAGGATAGGATCCATCTTGTATTTCCTTGACGATAGAGAGAGCCCTTCCTATAGTTAAAATCACACTATTCTAGTAACAGAGACTTTCTTTTCCGAATGCATGTTTCTGGTTTTCTTTAACCACTGTTTTCAAACACTATTCGGCCTATGTTAGAAAAACGTATTCCTTTATAACAGTCTTAAACTGAATTTCTTCAAATCAGTCCTCTTGGGCTGATTTGACCACATGGTTTTCGCAGAGATTCTGTCACTGTCGGTAAAATGGAATGGAATACCTTCTTTGAGAAAACTCGCAGCCTATTTCTCGCAATACAGTTGGACAAAATTCTGATACCTTTAAAAAGGCTCATTGGTTGTCCTTTCCTGTTCTGATAATTACAAAAATTCAAATACAAATTTAATGCAGTAGTCTTACCCGAGTGTTCCTGTCGTTTTGTTAGAAACTAAAATTCCGACGTTGCTTGTTACACTTCATCTCTTAATTATGATTTACCTGAGACTAACATTTTCTGCGGGAAAGAAAGAAAGTCGTACATGCGCGTGAGGGTCGACTCCAATAAACCATGCCTGCCTAGCTTCAGTTACCCACGCACGATAAACTTCAGACAGATAGTTTCTGGGCATAGTAGTATTTAAGGCATTGATTGAATTGAAATTGAACTCATGTAATTTTCATTAAAATCAGTACCTTTTAAGGTAAAATAAATTGAATTTCCTTTACAGTTATAATAGACGACTGCCTTTTAAGTCATCTTTTGAAAAGTGAATCTTTAACATCAACTTTAAATCAAGAAATGAGGTAAGATATAATAAATTTTATGCTCGATGTTGATATGTTTTACGAAATTAAAAGGTAAAAACATATCAAAAATAAATGTTTCCCCACCCTCCTTTATATTTGATGTAGAATCGTGTACTATTCAAAAGGAACCATTTATG
>BMAW01083776.1:0-15716 GCA_019974015.1 Nephila pilipes
ATTTGGGAATAATTGTATATAATCCTTGAAGGAAATGGACAAAAACTGTAGCTCAGATAGTTTGTGGTGCAAATGTCGTAAGTGACAAATGGGCAGGAGTTCAAACAAAAGTAATAGCAGTTTAGGAACATTTCATTCACAGTTATGCACATCGACTCGATTTAATAATGAGAAATGTAGCAAGTATTTCTCAAAATGCAAGAATGTTTCTTTTCAAACATTCTAGCTCTTTCAAATTCTTCTCGAGATCACCACAACGTATGCCCATTCACAAGAAGGAGATGGAAGTCAACATTCTACTTCCCTTTTCTACAAGTTGGAACTTCGATATATAGACCATAAACGGAGTACATGAAAATTTGTAAATATTAAAAAACTGTCTTACTAATGTTCAATCGATATCAAATACAGATCCAACACTTGCAGAAGCAACAGAAATTTTTTCAAATACCTGATGGATGATAACTTCAAGTTTTGGTTAGAGCTTTTTCATCAAATTATGACTCTAGTTGAAACAATCTCGAGAGATTGTGCGCTTGAAATTAAGGATTATGTGTAAAAAAAAATCAAAAATGCATTTTCATATGTGAGAAATAAAAAAATCCTTGAAAGACACTCACGGCAGAAGCTAAGGAAGTGTGTGACTGTATGTGTTGATATAATCGACAAATATTTTTCCACTAAACATTTAATAGCAGCTAAATTGATCAATAACAAATGCTTCTCTAGTTTTAGGAGAATACTGATTACTGAAGCATATCCCATGATTGCAAGAGAAAAGTTTGAAACTGAACTAAAAGTATTCTATTGTAGGTCTTATTTTCATGAATTTGCAAAATGACTGAGCTGTTGAAATTTATCTTGTAAAATAATCTAGATGATGTTTTCAGTAAACTGATATAAGTCCTTTTGACTATTTAATTCACTAAAGAGAGGCAGAACGGTGCTTTCCAACGTTGAAAATAATAAACGCTTTTCTAAGAAGCACTGTGAATTCGGAAAGATTCAATGCGTTTGGAGTTCTTTCAGTGGAGAAAAATTTCATCAGTTGACATCCAGAGGTCAAGAAGACAATTATTCATATTTTCACGCAAATTAAAACAAGAAGAATGGATTTTATTTTTAAATGAACAGATAAAGTTTAACTTGAGTTTTAATAGTTTAAGTTAAAATGAGTAAATGACGTTTGATTTGGTTCTTTTAAGATTTTATTGAGAGTCTGAATAAATTTTCGTTTTATACAATTTTATTCCCCTTTTACACAATATTAAAACAAAGGCTAATTATTTTCTGCTGCATCACCACTATTGACTTTTGTTACGAGCTTTTACTAATTACACTTATGCAATATTTAAATTATTGCCAACACTTTGTAAAGTATTAATAGTGATTGATTGCACTTTAGAAGAAATCCGTTGTCACTTAAATTTGTAGCCAATGGTGACGCACACGCATTATCTTTCACTTACCTCCCAAAGAAAGAAATAGCATGGGGGCATATGAGATGAGTTCGGAGGCCAGCTGTGTAACATCAAGTTATCCGGTCCATTGCGAGGGATCCAACTGTTACGTAGTTCCGTGAAAACTTCTGAAATAGCTTAAAGAAGAGAAAACACACAAGGGTCATTTATTTTTCACAATATAAAACTTCCACAATTTTCCTTTTTATTCCTGTTTTACTTATCATTCCGTGCCACTTGTTATGCAACCCATTATGTCCTTGTTTATGTATGAGATTATGTAATTTTTAAATCGGATGAATCATTTTGAATAACACTATAGATCATTCAATTACTCACCAGGTTTAATAACGTATGCAGTTATACAGTGACTCCCAAAATTGAGTATACACCTCTAACTCGCTTTCTGAAAGGATTAAAACAATGTTATAAAATTTTAGTTTGTGTTTAATTTTTACAGAGACGGGGGTAAACTGCTCATTATGAAATGTATTAAGCGAAAAACCAAGAATGAAGAATCGAAATTTTTTCAATTAACGAAACTTTCCGGTCAAAGTTCCGAAATTCAGTTTAGGTTAGTTTTCGTTTAGTTTTTAGTAACGTCGCACTAGAAACAACACGAAGGCTATTGGTGACTGACCTCGTCATTTTTAACCTCGATCAAGTGACGAGGATGACACCTGAGTTGACATCCAGTCTCCTAATTTCCCCACCACGCAAATGCGAGTACTTTAGGCCCCGACAGATTTAGCGTGTATCAGCCCCGGATACACGGCGGGTCTTTAGAGGTCAAGGATAGAACCTGCGACTGAACGAAAACTGCCGCCCACGAATCCTAAACTCAAGAGTCACAAAACTAAGTATACACCTTATGAAAATTGCGGTTTTGTTTTTTGTTTCCAATATTTTTGTACTGAATCAGTATAACAGTTTTGTTTCCTTAAGATACCAACGTATTTGATTTCCAATGCACACACACACACATGTTTGAAAAATGAGCTCCAAAACTAGAACCAATATTGAAACTCTTAAAATTGTCGTTCGAATGTCTGAAAAAGGTAAATTCCTAAGGGTCATTGCAAAGGAAGTACAGCACAATCATGAAGCCGTACATAAAATTATCCAGACGAGTAAAAACTTTGAGCAAATTACAAGTAAACCTGGAAGAGAGAGAAAAAAGAATCCCTTCATTTCGCGATCAAAAGAAAAATCATTCGAGAAATAAAGAATAATTCTAAGGTGAGAGAGAGAGCGTTGTTAAACTCTCTTCATCTACTTCTACGGGAAAAGGAAGATGTGTTGTTGCTTAAAGAATTTGAAGCATAAATTATAGCAAATTATAATGGTTTCGTACTTCGAAGAAAACCCTTCGTTCCCTACGCATATAAAGACAAAAAAAAAAAACTTATTTAGTAAAATTCATATTTCAAAGCCTAGGTGTGAGTGTGTGTATTTCTGGAATATTCATTGAAAAAGTTAATTTATCATTTTTTGTCAAAATGTATTACCCACACATGCTCTCGCACCCACAACGGTATGTTAGGTGGAATCATAACTCCAGATAATCCCCCCCCAACACCATTTTCACTGTCAAGTTTGAGGTGGTTCTTGTAAGGGTTGAATGTCTACAAAAAGAAGTAAGAAATCAGTTTTTATAGATAGAGTCATAGATAATATTAATTACTAGGTAACACTCAAAAATAATTTAAAATTAAGTGCATATAATTTAAATTTAGAGTTTGGCTCATTTCATGTTTCATTGAGATAACACGAATTGAAAAATTTAATAGCATACACCACAGCAATATTTTAATATCATCGTGGTTTAAAATTTCTGATCTCAGTCTGAAATATTTGTTCAGAAGCATCATAGTAGGAGGAATTGACATTTAAAAATAATTTTATAATGTGAATGGGCAAAAATATCCAGCGAAAATGCACAAACTTTTCGAATCAATGTACACCATTTAAAATTAAGATGTACATTAAAATAATAATTCATGTTTTTCAAACAAAATTTTAAGAAAATATCCTAGATGTAAAGACAAATTTGTTTATTACAAATATGTCACTGTAACGTAAAAAACACAGGAATAAAATTATTATTGATTCCAAATTTTTGTTTTTTAAAATTACATGTCTTCTTGTGTATTATCGATTCTATATACGTGTTAAATTTAAATAGGTATTTTAAGAACACTTTTTTGCAAATTTAATGTTACATAATCAATTTTAGGAGTGACTGTGTATCTTTATGCTACTTACTAACAGGATTTACGTTCAGCGAAGCTAAACCCTGAAGCTATATAATTATATTAAGTGAAAAATTAACATAATTATTTAGCCTCAGGATACAGAACATATAGAAGACCAATTATGGTTTATAAGCGGTCTTTTAATTTGAATGAAAAGTATTTTTTATCATAGGAGATTAGTTATTCAAACGTGACAGTGTGTTAATAATTACGCTGCGTCTGTATGGGATGCGGTCACAGATGAGGATTAAGATCAAGATCAATGACTCAAATGAAGAGACTATCATTAGGTACACCATTAACAAACAATTTAACAATCACATACCTGAAGGAGGATGACAGTGGTATAAGTTAAGCAATAACTATTGTATTTTGTTACACGACCGTCTTATTATAATAGCATTTGATTCCCCCAAATTAAGGTTGATAATAATTTTATGTTTGCTTATATAATTATGAATTATTTGTATGTAATAATAATTTCGTATTTATTTAATTACTCTAATTTTTTTTGCAGGGACTGAAGAGGAACCAGTTTTTTTCAGTGCAGTGTCATTCCTTTTGTCGCTTCATTTACTAGTATGATATACATTAAAAGTTGAATTCGAATTCTTGTGTTTTAAAAAATTTAATACTTTTTTAACGTTACACGTTAAATAAGTGAATTCAAAAAGAAAAATTTAGATTATCGAACTAATTTCTTACATTTCGAAATGGAAATGCATAAAATTATACATTACATTAAATTAATTTAATTAAATCACCAGTATTGCAAAAGCAACGAATTTCTAGAGATGTTTTGTTTGTTCACTGACATAAATTGTTTGTTTCTTTTGCATATAAATGTTCATTATTGTCCATTTAACCTATTGGTTGCTGGCGATTGGCGCATGAGTACTTCTGAAATAGCGTCAATCTCGCTATTTAATAGCCATACCTGGTATACAAGTATCGTGATCCAAAATGAAAAACTTGAAACTTCCACAAAACAAAAATTATATTAACTATATATATATTATTACAATTGAACAAAAATTACAGAACAAGTAAGAAAATCAAAATTTTTCTCAGTCTGTATTGATGAAGCATCACATGTTGCAAATACAGAGCAAATATCTTTTTATATTTCGAACAGGAGCAGATAGTTCGCGGAAATTTTTCTGCGTTTCGTTCCTTTAATTTCCATCTCATTCCTTTAATTTAACAACAAAAAATAATAATAAAAAAAAAAAAAGATATTCAATACACATTTTTTAAGACTTTCAAAGATCTGTGTTCACACGTCGAATATCTTATATGGCAAGGTTTTGATGTCGCTTCTTTTTCACGCGATCTCGGATTCTTGCCAAGTCCTCAATATCAAAAATGTTTTTGAGATAATTCAAAAGACAATCATTCCTTCACACCGCGAAGTGGTTAGAAGTTTTATCAAAGAAGAACGATGAATTTTCCGTCGAACCCAAAACAAAGCTGCATTTAAAGGAACTGTGACTCACAGTATGAAGCTACCGCGGCCACCGATAGAATGTGACAATTACTAATGCTGAATTGTATTTGATTTTAATGTTCCTTTCGTTTTTGGATGCCATGACCAAAGAAATTTGGAATAGGTTTTTACTTTCTAAGGATATTCTATCTTTCTTTTCCTTTTTGGTATATTTGGTTCTGGAAATATTACCGATTTCGATGTATTGATTAAATTCTGTTAAAACGATCTTTTTTCAGAAAATGGTCCCTTCACCATCTCTGAACAAATACATGCCGAATATTTATTGTGGAAAAGACAAATGGATGAATTTCTAAATACCAAAGTGTCGTTATCGAAATGTTAATTTTATGTGAAAAAGAAGTGTTTCTCAACATGCACGAGTATTTTCAAAATAGTTCCCTGACATTAGTGACAAAAAAAAAAAAAAAAACCTCTAAAGAGTAACTACATTACCTAAGAATGGTAGACGTATATTTGATGAATACAAAGAGAGAAATAGACTTACTGCTCACGTTTTTAAGAATGTATATCATAATATAGATGAAAATGGAAATAAAGATCTTAGTAATCAAGTCAAAGAAGCCGTTGTATGTATATTACTATTTGCGGTCATTCTCTAACTTATTCAGTTTAATGTTTCGGCGTTAGGTGCTTTTTTACTCCAAGAAGGGAGAGAGAGAGTTGACATTGCAGTGCTTTCGCTGTTTCGAACCCTTGACCACTGGGTTCGAAGAGAAGGTGACCTGTCGCTGGTTGCTGAGCGCTTTTCAATCCCACTAACAGAAACCCTTCTGTCGGCTTATATATTAAGACACATTAATTTCTGTCTTTATTGTTCATGATAGCCGCCGCAATGTCTATGTATTCCGATGTAACATTTAATAACATAAACACATTTTGATGTTATTTTTATTTCCATATCATTATCGTCAAGTTTTCAAACTAGCATTCAAATTATTTTTAGTTTTCTTCAGCACCTGCAATACGAATCAATGATTATAAATTATTTATGGCTATAGATTAAGAAAGCATCTTCGTTCATTCCAGTAAAATTTGGAGATGTCACGAAAATAATTTTTTTTTATGATCGACTAAAATCCTGGATTCATCGCGGCAAAACTACAACGTCTATCAAGAGTATAGTCATTTAATAATAATAAAATAAAAAGTTATAAGAGGTTTTTTTTTTTTAACATTTCACTGTCAAAGATGCAAAAAATTCTCGCAGTCTTTGAATGAACAGAACTGATAACATGTTCAAACATTAAGAGAACATGTAGGATTTCATTATTTGAGAAAGAAAATCTGTTATTGAAAATACGAATATAAGCATTTTCCCATGCTCATGCGGTTTCCTTTTTTTTACAAAATTTCACCAATGTAAACGCGCACATTATGCACATACATTCAACTATTTTGTAGAATGATAATTGTTACTTATCACATATAAGAAACTATACTTTTGACAAAAATACAATATATAACAGTATAAATATAAAATATCTTCAAGATATACAGACAATTTCAAACAAAATAAAGTGTATGAAAAAGAGATATGTTTTCGTGAAAGCTTTATGATTTGAAACTTTTTTCCCTTGTTCATGGGCGACGAACTTAATTTCTCGTTTGGTTCCTTTCTTGGTGATAATTTTGAGCAATTTCTCGCCAACCCAGAGAGCTTGCTAGAAAACGTGGAAGAAAATGAAGCAAACACGACTAGAGGAATATAATGTCCCGTATTCAGCGAAAAATATAATCAGAGAAATCAGTCAATTGCACCAATTTGATACGGGAAATTAACTATCACTGCTGTAACTAAAAAGTGCTGATAAATGGGGGAAAAATGCAAACAAGAAACAATACAATGAAAGTGATTAAATTTATCTGTAGAAATATAAGAAATAATATGTTCCGAAGATAGGGGAGGGAAGAGAGAAGCATAAATAGATAAGAAACCTAAATAACAGCAATGATAAGAGTTTTAAAATAACAAAGATGGCACGCGTGTTTTTTGAAAATTTCCACAAGAAGCATTTATGAGTCTTGAGTATTTTAACGACAGTAAGTTATAAGATAAATTTAAAAAGAATTTAATAATATATTTAATATAATTAATATATATATAAGAATAATAAAATAATATTTCAAAATGTATACAGTAATAAAATAATTTCGTAGAAATAATAGTTTTGGACCATTTCAGCTTCATTGCGGTGTGATATACAGGTCAAACTTAATATACTTTTAATCCGCAAAAGTTCATTATCGTTATAGTAATATTTTAAAGTACAAACAAGACCGAAATTTACAATGAATAAAAAGCACAAATTATCGCTTGTTATCATTTCATATCCCTTAAGGAATTTCTATACACTTAAGATTTATTCGCGTATGCGAAAAAACGTTATTTTTTAAGCCAATATTACTTACTAATGAAGCAAAGCAGAAATTTGAAACTTTTACCATATAATATGCGCATATATTTAAATTAATTCTCTAATTTTAAATTTTAATTAATAATTAAAAAAACTCTAAAATAAAAATAATACAGCAATATAAATTGGACACTTTTTAAGAATTACGAAAATCAATATTTTACTTTCTGCAGGATTCTGAATTACAACATTGATCAAAACTTATAAAAGTGATGTTATTTAGAACAAAAATGTTCATTTTTCTAGTTATACGTGTTTTTTTTTTTTTTTTTTTAAATATCCAGAGGTAATTATGAAATATTAAGGAAAAAGAATCCAAATAAAATTCAATTATCAAATTCTTTCTGCTAATAATTTGTCGAAATATTGATGTATAAGTGAAAAAGAAACTAATTTTGAATATGTGTATGAAATTTCGAAATGATGTGATTAAGAGTTTCTGTTATATCTTGCGAGCAAGCTAGAATGATTTTTTGTTTGTTTGTTTTTTTTGGAGAAAAAAAGAATTAGAAACCTTAAAATAACAAAATAAAAAGTTGAGTATAATTTAATTGTTTTCTCTATAATACTGAGAGTATTGCTAACCATTTAGCAACAAAATTATCAAAAATAATTCGAAATAAAAACCAACGTTATTAAAAACAACGTTTTTAGATGGTGGCAACGTTTATTAAAAAAAAATATTAAAATATTAGTTAAAACTGATTGCAAATATCTAAATATTGCATTGTTAAGCAAATAAGAACGGTTCCCAAAATTTCAGAGCTCTAGCTTGATGGGAAGTTGGTTAAATTAACAATAGACAATTTGATAACACACTTATACACATACACACAGACACACACCAAGTGAAATACATAACAACGTTAAAACTAACTAAAATTAATTAATCCGGTAAATTAAATGGTTGGAATACAGTTTAGTCAAACCACTCTTGGAGACAGGAATTATTTGGCGGTATTTTGCCAAATGTTGCTAAATTGGTCCAATTCAGCCAAAAAAAAAAATAAATAAATAAAATAAAATAAAAATTCGGCAAGTTTGGCAATTATTCAAATTGCGCCAAGTGATTGGGCTAAACTGCATTATTTAAAAAAATATTAGTTAAAACCTGTCGCAAATGTCTAAATATTGTATTGTTAGGCGAGTACGAACGATTCCCAAAATTTTAAAGCTCTAGCTTGATGGGAAGTTGGTTAAATTAACGATCGAAAATTTGATGGCACTCCACACACCAAGTAGAAGCCTTCAGAAAAACGTTGCAAAAATGGGGCTCTAACACACACACACACACACACACACACACACACACGCACACACACACACACACACACACACACACACACACACACACACATATGTATATACGAAAAAAATGAAAATTGTGAAGTTTAAGGTTCATGGGTGCCTCAAACAACAACAATAATACGATACAGAGCTATAAATTACTCTTTGTTAATTCTTCTAATGTTGTGACTTATCTCACATGGTCTTGCCAAGCCAAGTCCACAAGATAAAAAAATCTTCAAAAAAGAACAGACGACATGAGGTGAAGTATTCAAATATCCTTTATCAAGGCCCATTTTGATTTAAAAAATGCTCGAGAAAAGGATTGGAGAAAATATAGTTGGTGCAGATCGGCAGGATTTTGTGTATCTTGTCAAAAGTAAGAATTCCAGTCAACAAAGGGTGGTTGAAACACCCTTGTCTCCCTTAATAATGTTACAAAAATACTTCAGTCACTGGGGTGTATGTGAGTGAAATTCAGCCCAACACGGTGGATACCGGCAATGGACGCTTTATTCCTCAAATATTTTAAATCAGTTGAACACACAGGTACTTGGACAGAATAACAGCACAAATAGGAAACAATGCACTTCTACACATTAGCGACGCAACAGAAATAAACGCAGCACTTGTTTAGATCGGCAACACAAATACATACTTAACAGCACTTGTAATAACGTTCAGCTCCCCAGTTTTCTAGTTTGCACGACGGACAAATTACTGTCTTACTTTGTACTCGAAAATTGCAGGGAAGCAACATTTCAGATTCTTGACAATAGTAAGGGCTTCACCAGGAATTTGCTTGTTTTACCATCGGGAGAGCGGGGAGTGGGAGGGGACTAACATAATTAATGGTTTGAGATTTTTATTTTTGAATAGGTATCGAGTAAGGTGAGAGAAGTATTTGGATCTTGAAAATATAGAGGCCACTTTCTTGATCTAATTATCTGTAATTTCCTTATCAACCGCAGGAGACGGCATCCGAAGGAAATAGAATTCACGAACAGAAATAATAGCTGTTCGAAGATTTCAAGAATAGAAACCGTTGTTCTATCTAACCACAGTTAGCTCCTCAGACACTGGAGGGCAGAGCGACTGTTTTACACGACTCAAATATCTATTGAATGAGATAGCTTGTTACAGCGTGCTATGCCTCTTTAATAGTAATATGCTTTGAACCGAAAATTTAGCTAAAATATGGATTCCTAATGTAGGGTTTAGCAAAAAGTTAGAACCTTAATGAAGGGACAATAGGCACTGCTTTCTCCTCTAATGCCGTCGTTATAAATTTGAAAGTTGGAGTGCATTAACTGGCAAATCACGATTTTTTATTAGTTTCGATCTTGAGTTGAATTAGGATATGAACTTTTGGCAGACTTTTTTAGAAGGATATGATTCGCTTCAAGGAATGCCTCGATAGCTCAAAATATATTCATTTCCAATGAGCAATTTTTGCAAAGATCTGTTATGAAAGATTTTTAACTATGATTATTCATTAAACAAGAAACCAGACTTTCAAATTAAATTGATTATTTAAATCTTATTATGTAAAAAAATATTTCATTTAACTTTAAAATGTTAGCAAGTCAATATATTAATCATTGGAGGCAACTGGCTAAAAGCAAAGCCAAAGCTATCCTTTTACGGAAATGTACAAACTCCTTTTTAAAAGCTTTGTGTGAATGTATCATCAACATTCTAAAAGGAAACGTACCCTTGACGAAACATCAAAAATCTCGACTCACCCCTTACAAAAAAGTGATAAGAAAACTAGGAAGTTAGAAAGTACATTATATAAAAAAAAGGAATCTTCTTGTACAGAACGCTGAAGAGTTTCTAAGTTTTCTCATTCCTGCTGCAGTTTCTGTTATATCTTCAATCCTAAATGGATAACAGTAAAAATTCACCCTGGTACCTGAGGAGAGACTACGGCAATTTACCGAAGATCATTTAACCGAATTAGATAAAGAAACGCATAAAACTCTACGAAACCCTAACTTAGGAGATCAAGAGAAATCCATTTTATATCTTCAAATTCTTCAAAAGTTTACTAATTCCCCCCTCCAATAGAACAAAATAGAGTCAATGCAGGAAGCTGAATCTATGGAACCTAATATTAAGGAGAGAGAAGATGGAATTTAATCAGACGAGTTCAAATAAAGATGCTGTACGCATAAGTATCGAGAGTGATGTTTTGGATAACACACCTGTAAGAAGAAAAAAGAAAGCTCAGAAAATTATAAATTTCATTCAACAAAACAGCAAATCCTTATCTTGGACTAACAATAAAGAACTGATGATTAAAAAAAATAATACTTCCAAATACTAACATTGCGGATTTGGTAACGTTCTTATTAAAAGATAGAAGAACTGAACCAAATGGACTTCAGAGTTTCGTTGATGCCTTAAAAGTAATTGAGTTTCCATCTCAATTAATAAAGAACAAATTCTTGAAATATATGACAGTGTATACAAAAGCTATAAACTGGATAAAATATAAAAGATTTTTGTACTCTTGGTATTTTAAATAAAATAATTTTTTATTGAAACATTGTGTGCATTTATTGATTTATAATATACAGTTAAATTGATAATAAAGCAAACATTTGTTAATTTTGAATTAATTGTTTAAAAGCAAAATAATAAATAAATATGGGAAATTAAAACTAGTTTAAAGAATAAGTGGAGGAGAGTCTAGCAATCTAAAAAAAATCAAGTGTAAGGAAGAAATATAAAGTAGAAAATAGTGTAAGCTTTAATAAAAAAGTTCATATAGTTATGTAAAAGTAAAGATAGATAAATAAGGTATTTCTATAATTTTATTTTTATTTTGCTTGAGAAAAATATCGAATATTTAAATAAAGAACACAGTAATTAGAATACATATGTGCAACTCTTGGAAACAAATAAAGACACAGTATTTTTTTTTCAGATTTTATTTTTTAAAAATCATCGTTCCATTATACATGTTTTAAAAATACTAATACATTCTAAAATCATTTTTCTTGCGGTTAAAAAAGCACCTCAAAATATAGTCCATCTAATATCCTTGACATCTTTTAAGAAGATAGAATACACAATATTGTCCGCAAACATTTGATGAGAGGCTTTGCAACGAAATTTCATTAGATATTACGTTTGAAATAATTTTATATAGTTTGAAATGTGGGGCTCATATACCGATGGAGGTGATCCATAAGAATCAAAAAATTCTGTAGTTTTCTCATCTTGGATATACATAGCTCGCCAGTGCGATCCTTCTTTATTACGGGGATTTGTATTTACCACTAGTGCTGCTCTTTTCTTGATCTTGGGTATTTGGTCAGCAGGATACACACACCTAAGAAATCTCTAGGAGCCATCTACGATAAAATTTTGCTTATTTGAGAGGCGAACATTTCATTTCCAAAATCAAATAAAACGTTTCGTGTCTTGATTATTTCAATCAACGACTCAAATTCGAAACTGACTGAAACAGACTGAAAATAACTGAAACAGTTTCATTCAGAGCCTTATTAAATTGTAACTCTATTCTCAAATTACTGTGGCTACTGAGATTAAAGTGCTCTCCTTCACAAAGGTCGGGTGATAAATCAAATAAAAATAGAGAATAATCTTTTGTAAATTATGATCTAGATAAATGAAGTCCTTCGGAATTTAGAAATAAGTTATTGTGAGCTTGAATATAATTTCCATTTTCAAAATCTAGTTCTAGACGTTGGTGAGGAAGAGGCTGACCGTCTATGTTACAACCCGATAACGTTCATATCATAATATTTGAATTCAAAAGGGCATTTTTTATATCTTCCATTGAAATCTCCATTATCCACACACACACTATCACAATGCGTTTAGGCATTTTTCCCGAAAATACATTATCTTGTACGAAAGAATACCTCGATTGTGGGATTGAAAACAGCTTGGACGTAACTCTTTGAATGGGATATTTTGCCGTTGTCTTTTCTAAGCTTTCGCATGAGCGAAAACCACTGCTGGATTAGATTGCAGTTTTCTTACATAAAGGGAGACATGTTCAAAAATCACATTATAATCCAACTCTCCAATCAAACAAAATGAAGGTTTGCTTCGAATGAGCTTTAGTTTCACACCCACGAGATTTTATAAAAATCTGTCTTGTTTAAATAAATCCACGTGCAGTCGTCTTACCATGTCAACACTCCACTTTTTTTTCAGTGAAATTTGCACGAGTTTTGAATCCTTCATTCGGTTCTGCATCTTTCTTATCATAGACATTCATCTGACCGGTAGTGTCTTTATTATAAAGTTCAGATGTAAGTTGAGAAGTTTTGCTATCGTACCCATGGTTTAATAAAGTTTCTATTATAGCTCTGTAGGCCTATGTATTATTGTTTCATGAAATTGTTCTTTCGCTTAAGCAAACGTCGACTTGGGAAAACATAGAGAGCAAAAATAAATTTACAGGTCCAACTTTATTTTCATCTGTAATCACTTTACCATCACTTTTCAAGATTTTTGTTCGAACATGTAACTGAGTCTGAGAGGGGTACGCATCACCACTCCCATGTATGAGGAATTCTATAGGTCTGCAACATTAGTGATGGGATGGAATTGAACCCATTGGCCTTTTTCTATTACAGTCTGGGTAGAAGGAGTTAAAAATAAATTCAGTTCAGATTTAACACATTCAAGAGGCTCTTTAAAAAGAAACGTCATCACTCTTAAGGATCTAAAATATCTCGTCCTCTTATTTTCTTCGATTTGGTAGAAATGGAAGCTTTCATTCCTTTCATCTTTTATTATACCTTTGCTCATTTTACCACGTTCTATCAATTCATCAGCTTTTTGTATAGCTTTTTTTTTTTTGTTAACTTTGTTCCAGTTTCGTTAGTTCTTTACCGAGCAGATTCCGGAAAACTCCGAACCCTCTATCATGTCGCTTGCAATTTGTGTCCTTGTTTTCAAAACTTCTTTTCCGACCGATTTAGCACCGCTCTTCAGAAAAGGAAGAGATGTGCGGAATAGTCGTTTAAACCACCCTCAAATACCATATCCTTTCTGAATAGATTGTCCAAAATAATATAGGAGTCCATTTCCTGTTTGTGACACGTAAAAGTCTTCAAATTGCTTCGTGCAACATTTATAAGGAACAAGCATCTTAACGCTTTAAAATTCTCTCAAGAAACGAATTTCATATTTCCATATATCTTCTTTTATACGATTTGTCTCATTCTAAAATGTAACACCGCTTCCACGCGACCTCTTTCAAAAGGAACTAAATCACCAGAATGTAATCACAAAATCATTTCAATCGTTTGGAAATGTTGTTGAATAACAGACACGTAGTGGGGTCTTGTATAGTGAACATTGATTATTTCTCCATTCTTTCCTTCTACTTTTACTATTTTCAGAAGTAGAGCTTATATATGTCCGATAATTTGAAGTTCAACGAGATCGTAATTTGCATATATGATAAGAAATGTAGTTGTAGGATCAGCAATGTAAGGACTTTAAACAGACATTTTACTTTCACCAGGCTCAAAACCTAATAATTCAGCTATGCTTTTGTATAACACGACTTTGACCTGACGACTAAGCTTAATTTTCACCCTCTCTATCACAGAATGATAAATAAATTCGATTTTGTTAATTGCATTCCTTTTAAAATATCCGGAATTGTTTCATAATAACCTGGTGGAACTCGTCTGACAAGTATTTCTACATTTCCTAAATCAAAATCCGAATACATTATTATCATTTCTTATGTTGTACCATGTGTGCGGATATATATTAAATCTACTAAGCTGACTTCCCACTCTCCACTATTCTATGTAATAGTAATGGAAGTTGAGTAATAAAGTGGGATATTTTATTTTCTGCAAAAAAAAACCGCTTGGAACTATCACTAACTAGTGTAATGTAGAATGCCATAATTCAAACTAAATAGAATGTGTTAGACACACCCATTTATATCATTCTAACATCACTTACCCACGTGTTAAATTTTTTGGGGTATCCTTGAAATTTTACAAAATATTCACTTTTTCCTTTCTATATCACTTTTTCAACAGGATAGAATCTAGAATCACATACTTTCTATAGTTCTTGGGAGTAAAAAATGCACTGAATTATTTCACCTGACAGATCTTTTACTTTATAAACTGATGGATTTCTAGGAAGGATTTGATGAATTGTAAAAATTTCTTTAGTCCAATTTTGCTCATAATCTTTTCAAAATTAAGTTTTTACCTACTGATTCACCTATTTTGAATTTCGATTTTGACTGCTCGTTCAGAGACTTCACATATAAAGTTAGCCACATTTGAGTCCGATTTCTTTCATTTACCGAGCTTGGTTCTATGAGAATGCTTCGTTGCCAAGAGTGATTACAGCTATGCACTAATTTTTAAATAACATCAATGTAACGCTTTGTGTTCATTTCAGTAAAATACTTCCATATTTTGGTCTTCAAAGTACGATTGAATCGTTCCACAATGGAGGCCTTTGCTCTATTATTTGTTGAAAAAAATCAATTTTTCATTTTCTTAAGGTATTTTTGGAACAGATTATTCACAAATTCTTCTCTGCATATGTTTATAATTTTTTTGGAATACGCTCCGAAAAAAATCTTTTTGAAAGATAATACTATGATTTCATCTTTCTTATTCTTCAATGGTATAGCCCTAGCAAACTTCGAAAGAACATCGATACATGTTAGCAAATATTTATTGCCTTCATTAAAAGAAGATAAAGATTGCATATCCACTAAATCCGCCTGAAACTTTTGATTACTCGATTTGTATTAAATTTT
>BMAW01083778.1:0-22735 GCA_019974015.1 Nephila pilipes
TTATGTACTTTCATTTTCAAAAAAAATTATCATTTCAAAAAAAAAAAAAAAGAAAGAAAGAAAGGAAAAAAAGGGGAAAAGAAACACGTTATTAAGCGATACTTAAAATAGGTTTTACATTTAACACAAACCACGTTCAAACGCAAAGGTATTCAGACCTCAACGGAAGTGTTGAAAATAAATGCAGTGGCAAAGATGCATTAACCGTTACCATGGTAACTAATGGAGGAGAAACGAAAATGAGTGACCTTGACACACCTATTTTAATGTAACAGACTATAAGATACTGCACCCACAAATATAAGGGAAGATAAATAGTGTACGATTCTATTCTAATTATTTGCTAACAAGTGTGGAATCTAAAACATCTTTATTAATGGCAAGATTATTTTATATCAAAATTGGACCAAAGTTTTGGTCAATTCTGTTTTGAAGTGCTTATTTTTTAAAGCATGTTGACAAATAAATCATGTATTACTGTTTATTATGCATTTTATAATTGATTTCATTATGAAAAATTATTTGTGAATATATATTATTCATAGCTTTTTACAAAATTACGCAACGTTATTTTTATTATTTGAGTTCAGATTTTGTTCATATACTTTTATGAATATTTTGCATATTGCAACCGAAGGCTTATAAATAGGAATTTTTATTTACCGTATTGTAGCCCGGTTATAGCTAAATACTTTTTGACTACCCATTTCCCGTTAAAATATTGACTCGCGCTAAATTCAAGACCAAGGTGATGGAAATGTAACAATTCGTCGCGTTACATTCCGGCTATTCACGGCTTAAAGAACTCCAGGTGATTTACCGGTATACCGATTTTGTTTGAAAATTTTACCGAAATACCGGTAATAGAAGAAGTCGAAACTTGCAATAACCACTTCAGATTAAGGAGAAACTTTTGTTCAATCTTTGGTAAAAGCGTAAGTGTTACATCGATTCCTCAACGATTTTTTTTAAAAACAAGCTCACGTATTGACTTATCTAGGGTGACGAGAAAAATATTAGGTAAAAATATCTAACTCGTACCACTTTAGACTTCCTAATAACCATCCTGATGCCAATTTCTGGTTTTGTCGAAAGTGGAAGACCACATTTATATCCCGAAGACCAAAAAAAAAAAAAAAAAGTTTTTTTTTTTTTGTTTCAATTGATGGTTATTACCGGGCACGCTTCCGACTCGCGCCCAAAGTGAGGCTCCTCTAAACACCTGCCGAAGATCCACTCTCTGAGTTGACCTCTTCGTAGGCCTCAGCGGTAAAAGCTTGTCTCCACCTCAGATGTCCTATGGAAATCCATCCCTATTACGAAACTATTCTTAAGAACATTTTTAATGGACATTAAACAAAAAAAAAAAAAAAAAGAGATGTTTCTTGTCCGTAGCAGATGGTGCACTTCATCTAGTTTTGGAATCGCTACGGATAGCAGAAATTTTGCTGCGGGTCATATGATATGTCGGGTAATTTCGTTCTGGGGCATAGATCTTAAGGTCTTTCAATAGAAGTTGAAATGGAACAGGTGCTAGAATAAATACTAGATATTCTGAGAATAGATGGAACAAACTTTCCTTTGTCTTCTCGGGTACGATTTCGGTTGTTAAAATAGCCGAAGAGTAAGAAAATATATACAGTGTAGCAAAATTAAAATGAGTGTGTCAGTTATCGTGTGGTCTTTCAATTCCTTTTGAAACCAACTAAAAAATTGTTGATGTTGTTAAAAACCAATTAATATAGGTATTCACTCCTTACACTTAAGACAAAAAATCATATTGTAATAATTTAAATGTCACTTAATTTTTTTTTTTTTTTTTTTTTTTTGCTCCCGTTATTAACCACCCAAGGGGCTATTGTTTTAAATAACACAAAAATGTCGTACTTGATCACTTTTTAAAAATTTATCTTGTTTTTGCGTATATTTTTTATGTCTGCTTTCTCCAATAACGAACTTAATTTTCAAAAATACGTCATCATAAATTTATCCTGAATTTTTTTTATTGGATTGATATAAAATATATGTAATATATGTCTGACGCCTGCTTTCACCACTAATGAACTCAATTTTCAAAGATATGTCGTAATAAATTTCCCCCAATTTTTGTATTGGATTCAAGTGCAATAAATATAATTATTTTATTTACTTATCGATTTGTGTAATACCTTAAATCATATGTAAACAGGGATCAAGATATGAATGAATATAAATAACATTATTCTGAATTTTAGCTGTTAGGAAGCGATTTTTCTAGCCTCCCAAGGGGCTATTGTTTTAATTAGATCACTTTTGGCGTACCAGATCACAGCAGTTTATTATCGTTTGCTTATATTTTAATTACATTTAGCTTAAATATATTCAATTTAATAATTTATCGTTTACTTTAATATCGAAAAAATTTACTACTGTCCTTTTCTCTGTTTACATTAATTTTTTTATATTTGAGTAATTTAATAATAATTATAAAAAAAGCATGCCTTGGGTGGCTAAATCTGTTCTTTATAAAACTTTGCATAGAACTTTATATTTTTTATGTTTAGTTACTTAATATATTTTTTTCTAAAACTATTTCGTGCCTTATAATAACGGCAATCATTCGGCGAAACACGAAATTAACAAGATATCAATTTTAAAAAATGTGTGCTTATCCAAAAATAAAATTATGTTGATTGTAAAAAGTATTCTATAATTTTTCTATAATAGTGTGAGGACAGTGACAGAAATTCCTTAGGATTAACATTAGGTTTACGAAATCGATATGGCCGGTAGACGAGAATCTCAAACTTAAAACCGAAAGTCTGTTCAAGTAAATCTTTAAAGAAGGAGAGAGTATTTGCGTTTATCTGTGCCCTTCGACACTATATTTTTCAGCGGGAAAAGTTCAAAGTTTATGAAGCTTAGAATGACAATATAGCTGATGGAAATGGTACACCAATCAAAAGGCGATAAATAGTTTCTTATCGAATTAAGAATATACCGACGAATTTTAAAAGGTTTGACCTTTCATTTAAAAGGTTTCATTTTAAAGGTTTGACCTTTCACTTAAAAGGTTTCATTTTAAAGGTTTGATCATGACCTAAATTGTCTTTCACTGTTCTTCAGTAAATCTAGTATTTAAAATTTTTATTTATCAAAACTTGCGGTTGACTTGCAAATCTCCGAGAGGAGTCAGATTAATTTTTTTTTTTGACCAAATAATTTAGGTATAAGAGCTTTTCATTGGAGTAAAATTGCCCTTTTTTTTCAGCAATAAAATTCAAGCATCACTATTCTTATGAAACCAAAAGCAGGTTTTTATTTCTAGACATCTCATACTATAAAGTCCTTTTTCAATATACTAAAAACCTTTTATTCATTCCTTGATTTTTTAAAGTCTTTTTTTTTCCAGCTTTTTGATAATTTTCAAGAACAAACTTCAGTTCTTTACTGTGTGCCTGACCAACATTTCGTTCAGCCCAGTGGTACCCAAACTTTATCCTATGGACCTCTTTTTGTAGTCAAAACTTACCCACAGACCCCCAAGTAAAAAAGGTACATAAAGAAATATTATAAAAATTACAAATTTAAAAAAATATTTTTTGAAGAAATATTTATTAAAATTATAACTTTTGTTTAAAATAAAATTAAAAAAAAAAATAATGACTTGAATAAACTTGATGAGACATTAGGAATGTGTATCTGTCCGGCTCAATGTTTGCGAGTAGAAACCACAAATCCCCACTAATTTCTAGCCGGTTACTTTTTTGTGATGAGGTTCATAATGGCTCTGGAATACACGTTCTACCAAATAGATAGACGGATAAGCAGTCAGCCATAATGGAGGATTAGTTTTTAGTTTAGTTTTAATTAACGTCGCACTAGAAGCAACAATTGGCGACGGACCTCATAATTTTGAATCTCGGTCAAGTGACGAGGATGACACCTGAGCTGTCCCCCTCTCTCCTAACTTCCACACCACGCCAACGAGAGGACTTTTTGGACGTCGACAGATTTAAGGTGCATCAGCCCCGGCTACAAGGCGGGTCTTTAGTGGCCAAGGATCGAATCCGCGACTGAATGAAAACCGCCGGCTACGAATCCGAAACCATGGTTACTAGGCTACCGCGGCCACCCATAAGGAAGGTACTTCTGTACAATAACCCATAATGAAGGATATAAAATTAGGATCCGTTTTTGTAACCATAATTTGAGGAATCTTTGTTCAAACATTGGTTCAAGTTCCTTATTTGTGGATATTTCAATAAGCTGCTCCTGTACTATCATGGATTCATCTGTATTTGGGATCTGAATTTGTCCACGCGCAAAAGGGTTCAACACCCAGTCGGAAATATCCAAGTGAAGGATGTCTTCAAATCTTTGGTTCAGGTCTGCAAGGAGAGTCGTTAGGTGTTGACAGAAAGGAAGCAAATCTTCATCTCAGTTTTGCAATTTCGAAAGATCTGGAAACTGTGCACATTCTCCTCTTCCCAAGTTTTGTTTGTACAGAAAAAGTTTTGCAACAAACGCAGATATTAAGCTTTTAGTTTTGATTAAATTTAATTGGTCACCTTGTAGTTTTAAATTATTTAAAAATATTTAAAATTACAATTAAATTTGCATAAATAAAAAAAAACCTACCATTTTTTTCAAGTAAGACGATTTCTGTGTAATATGACAGTGATCTAATCAATTTATCAATTCTTATGTATCTGTACAAACAATAGTTTATTTATTAGTCACCTAAGGAGTTATTGTTTTGGGTGCACGGTTTTGGCTGTTGAATTTTTTATCGTTTGCTTCAATTTTAATTACATTTAGCTCATATAATGTTCAATTTTAATCGTAGAGTACCAAGCTTCAACATGATAAGTCGACCAAAAAAATGACATTAAACGATGGGATGCATTTTTAAAAATTTTGTGCTTAGTTTTTGGTACACATTTCCAAAATTCATTAATCTGTTTTTCCGATTTTTAGAAAATTTATAGATATTGATCTTCATGCATATGTATTGATTCTAAACCTGCCATTTCAGGAAGTAAATATTTATCCATAATCAAACCATTGTTAATCACATCCATTTTAAAAGAATTTTAAAAAATGTAATAACTGGTTCAAATACAACTAAATTTTTTCAAATCTTTCGTCAAAATCGTTTTGCAAGTTCTGAATTTCTTTTTGTAGTGAATGCTGACTGCAGAAAGAATATCAAATTATGAGACTGTTTTCTTTTAAGGGTGGAAAGTGATTGTCTGTTTTATTAATTCCTTTTGAAATAGTTGTATTTTTCTTTTAAAACTAAAAATGCTCCGACTTAATTCGGAAATATTCTTGTTTTTACCTTGCAGTGATAAATTCAATTTCTTTAAATGTTCCATTGTATCGGTGAAAAATACTAATTCATAGATCCAGCCTATCTTTTAATGGTCGCTGTGATTTTTTCATCTAGAAAGTCAATAATAGGTTCCAACAAGACTACAAAAGATTCCTACTTTTAAAATTAAATTTTTATGTAGGTATAAAATTCTTATTTATGTATAAACTTGCAGATGTTTCACGCGTTTTAAAATAACGAAACTTGAATTGTATGTAAATTTATTCGACAAATTATTGGAATTAAGAATATATAAATTTAAGGTGGGAAACTGGATACATTATTTATTAAAGATGTAAGACATTTATTAAACTATAAATTTTAAATGTTATTTTTTATGTCTATAAGCACGAAAAGGGCGATAAACTTTACAGAATAGCTTATACTGAAATTTTTGGGCGATAATGTTTCCAATGTAGTTTACTGTACGATCTCTAACTATAATGATCCCAGTAGGAACGAAAAAGGGGATAATCTTTACAATATAGCTTATTCTGAAGTTCTTAGGGGGTCAAGTTTTTCAACACCAAACACAAATAACAGGAGATAATATTTTCTATGTGACTTATACAGGAGCTAACCGAAGTGATTGTACGGCCCTTAACTATAATGAACATAGTACTAACGAATATTCATTATTTTATTTTATTCAAAATTGCTTAATCAACTGAAAATTATAGTTATCTATAAAGGATAGTTGCTTTACATATTAAAAATGGATTTTAATCAAAATATTTAAAATTGCAGTTAAATTCGGTTGGGGAAAAAACACGGCGATTGAACTGCCTTTTTGTTTTCTGTGAGGAATTTTTATGGGTATATATATATACAAAATAATTATTTATTTTATACATAACTTATTTTTATATGTAATTTTTATTTAATTTTAACAATTATTTGTAATTGTATTTCAGTGGATCGTGTTATATCAAGGAGCTTTTAAATTTTTATGTGTGTATAAAATCCTTATTTATGTATAAGTGTTCCGATGTAACTCGCGATATAAAATAACTTGATATCATTTTTTCTTCAAATTATTAGGAATGTATATAATTACAAATTATAACCACTGAAAAACTATTTAAAATTTAATTAGAACTAAAAAAAATTAAATACTGCAGAATTAATTGAAGAGATCAATAAATTATCAAAACAACGTAAAATTCAAATTAAGAATATTACCGTTAGTTAAAAATGAACGAAATGTAGTAATGAAACTAAGCCAAAAAATATACTAGATTTTTAATTTTTTTATTATATACTTATATCAAATAAGAAATCCTAACTAAATATAACATCTCTATCATGAACTTATTCATAAACCAAAAACGATACATCGCAAACGTTGTAAAATAACTTTATTTTTGTTTCTTAATGCTACAAGTAATGAATACTACAAGTATTTATCTCGAAATTAAAAGAAAAAAAAAAGAATGTTGCATTTATGTTGTGTTCAAGAGCACATTTCCCGATGACATATCCAAATTACCATGCACTTTTCGGTAAAAATAAATTCCCGTAGTAGGCTAGTGGTCAGGTAGCGGACTTGCAGCCGGCGTTGTTTTCGTCGAGTTGTAGGTTCGAGCCCTGATGCCACGTTTCTAAGTCCTCTCTATGGCATGGTGTGGAAGTTTGGGAAGGGGGGGGTAGTGACAGCTCAGGTGTTGTCCTCGTCACGTGATTGAGGTTCAAAATTACGAGATCCGTTGCCAAAAGCCCATCGTATTACTTCTGAGTTCGACATTAATAAATAATCACTAGGTTAAAATAAACAGATGCCATGAATAGATGAAGACGATATTTTTTCCCCCTATTAATAAATTTTCTTGAATTTTTTTTCACTTTTGAATGTGAAAATTTCATATATTAATAATTAACTTGATTTTGTTAAGAGGATATGGAGATTGAGTTTCTTAACATTATAAAAGCGAAACCACGAGAGGGCGTTGGTGTCGTAAAAGAAAGGGAGAATTTTCACAGATGAAATGGGGAAGAATATTTATGCGCGGAGCATCACTTTCATTTTGAAGTATTGATGAAAACATCGAGCCGTCACAAATAAAGATGGGAGAAGAGTTTATTAATGGTAAGTGTTACTGTTTTCCTGAAAAATCTACATTCTTACGTTTCATTAACAAACTAAAATTTTGGAAATTGTTATTATTATTATTTACGGAACATTAGATTCGGGAATTTAATTTATGGAATTTCATTAAAAATTAAGTCTTTTCTTTGTGATTTATTCTTCATTATGGCTCTTAACTCCTTCATACTTATCCTAACGACTGAAAAACGCCATTTCTTAAAAAGAATTTTGAGTTACGATTGTAAAATAGTTGTTGATACCAACCATATAGCGATGACTGTATGCCGTTCAAAATTTTGATATTCACAAACGCATTACTAGAACTTTCAATTTTTTTTTCTTTTTTTTTTTTAGTCACCCCAAGGGTCTATTGTTTTAGTTAATCCAAAAAAATGTCGTACCTTAACCACTTTCCAAGAATTTATCTTGTTTTTGCGTATATTTTTATGTCTGCTCCCCCCAGTAACGAACTGAATTTTCAAAAATAAGTCATATTAAATTTCTCCATAATTTCTTATTGAATTGAAATAAAATAAATGCAATAGATGTCTGATACTAGCTTTCAACACTACTGAACTCAATTTTCTAAGATATGTCGTAATAAATTTCCCCTAATTTTCTTATTGGATTGAAGTGAAACTAATATATAAAAATTAAATATTTTATTTACTTATCGATTTCTGTATTACCTTAAATCATATGTAAACAGGAATCAAAATATGAATGAATATAAATAACATTATTTTGAATTTTAAGGCAGCTATTTTTTTAGCCTCCCAAAAAGCTATTGTTTTAGTTGATCACTTTAAGTCTACCAGATCACTTCAATTTTTTATCGTTTGCTTCTATTTTAATTAAATTTAGCATAAATATATTCAACTTAATAATTTATCGTTTACTTTAATTTTAACATCGGAAAAGTTAAAAAGTGGAAAAGTCTTGCATTCGTGCTTTTAAATTTACCTCTATACCATAGGCATTTTGTTTTTTTCTGTATGATAAAGCGCGATAGTTACAAAGTTATATACACAGATTAAAATTTAATTAAATTAATATGGTCGCATAATTTACACGTCTTAAGTGTTATATAAATTATACATATATATAAGAAAATATAATTAAAAGAAGAAAAAAAGTAAAACAATTATTTTAAATTTTTTATAATAAAAAAAATAAAATAAAGTAATAGATTAATAAAAAAAATGTATTTGGTGAAGACATTTAGTCAAATATCTTTGAAATTTGGCGAAAAATTTATTAGACTTCTACAGCTATCGTTGGTACTGAAATCGTGACCACCCCAAATATGCATAAATCTTTTTCGAAGTAGTTCTGCTTATGTCCGATGATGGCTCTTGTATGCAATCTACTCGGATTTATTAATAATCAAAATAAAAGTTACAAAATAATTAGACATAAAAGCAGAAATATTTATACTCGATAGCCTTGTAGTCCCAGTCGCAGTCTTGTTCCTTATTCGAGCCCTGATGCCATAAAAGACTCACTATGTAGCAAGGCTGATGCATGTTATTATCTATCGAGGTTCCGAGTGTCCCTGTTGGTGTGGTGCTGAAATTTTGCAGAGGGAGTTGCCCGTTGAGGTGTGACATAGACTCAAAATTACAAGATCTATCGTCAATAGCCCTGGTGTAGCTTCTCATTGTGACGTTACTAAACGCTGAAATCAAATCGTTTCTTCCATTATAAATGACCATTTTCAATTATAATAATAAGACGTCATTATCTCAAGTAAAAGAAACGTTATCATAACATGATGTGTGAATCGGTTTCTTCATTAACTTTTCATGCGGGGATATTATCATAAATAGAATCAGGGGATTGAAAAGCAAGATTATGAATGTTCTAACTCTGAAAAGTGCTATCTGAAGTAAGTCGATGGAAAGAACAAGTCTCGTATGTGTGTAAATTACATAATTTGATTAATTGTATGGTACGAGACAACTATTGTGTGAAACAGCAAAGCGTGAAATTGCATAAAAAACAAAAACTTTTTCACTGTTTGTTATTAAAGATGAAAACATGTCTATAAAATGGGATTTCAAGGATAAAATGTTGCTATAATCGGAAATATTTACCAAGTTAAACGGATTTAATAACGGGACGGAAGATATATAAAAAAAAAAAGTACACTTTTACTGCTTTTGAAGTCAATGAAAGGTTTTCATTCCATTTTCTGCAGGAAAGGAACTAGTTCCGAGTAAACTAGTATTCGTAAAACACTCTGAAAAGAGAAGACATTTTGAAACTCAATTTTTCTTACATAATTGACTCAAATATTTTCTTTCGAGGGAAGTTGTCCATTTCATTAAAAACAAAATTATTTTGAAGGAGTTATTTGCGGTTTATTATGTAGTTGCGTATATATTTCTCATTAAAGTTTATTTACTTTTATATACGATGTGTGGCTATTAAAAAACGAGACTGGTGCTGTAAAACATTTTATTTTGATGTCACACATATTCACTTACTATCACCTCCTCTATCCCTACAACGCTCCATGCGAATCTTCCACTGTTCTTAACAGTGTTTGGAAGTCTTCAGAATACGCACCGCTTTCTCTTTCACAGCTCCAATGGACTTGTATCTCGTTCCATTTAATGCAGATTTCACTTAAGGAAACCGAGAGAAGTCTCATGACTCGAGGTCCGGTGAATAAGAGGGATGGTCTAACACTTGGATGCTGTACTTGGCTTGAAACCTCTTGACAGACAATGCGGAATAACTTGTCCTTCCCAATTCGGGTAGTTTTTCTCTTATTCTTTCACAGAGTTCAACAAGAACGCGAAGGTAGGAATGTTAATAAACAGCGAAAAAATGCGCCGGCTCATTCCACATTGTCTAACCAAATGCAGCATCGTATTGTTAGCCTTATTCACCGGATCTTGCGCCATGTGACTTCTATCTGTTTCCTAAGGTGAAATCTGCATTAAAAGGAACAAGAATTTAGTTTGCTGAAGCTGTGAAAGAGAAAACGGCACGAGTAATCAACACACTGTTTCGAACAACGGAAAATTCGCATGGAGCGTTATAGGGATTTAGGAGGATTGTATATTGAAGGTGATAGTAAATAAATATGTATGATATCAAAATAAAATATTTTACAGCATCTGTCTCGTTATATAATAGTTACACCTCGTATATGGACCTTTCTTGTCATACTTAAATAGGTCTAAAATATCACTGGAACAATTGAGGTTTAATTAAAAAATAGAGTCCATGGACGCATGATATTTTTATTTGTAACTCATTATTTAAAATTTCTGTCGTACCTGAAAGCTACATATACTTTCTGTGTAATGCATTTGTCATTTTGGTTCCCAGGTGTCGTTGCTGTACTGGAAACGGAAGAACATAACGACCCCCATGGAGATGTGGTTGAAGCAGCCAATGTCATTGCTCCTCGCGACTTTCTCTTTTTTTCACAAAGATGACTGAGCGCCTTCAGAGACATCACTTTCGTTCTCATAACAAGGCGATTTTTAATTTAATTTGGTAATATTGTTTTAATTTTTAGTAAATTTAAGGCTGTATTTAAAGTACGGTGTTGACAATAAACACCGGAATTCTCGGATGGGTCTGATTAATTAGACACGCTTTGTGGATGGAGACTATGTCAAAAAGTGAGTAATGCATCACATAAAGGTTACACATAGTTTTCAGATACAGCAAAAATTTTTTTTAATTAGGTGTCATTGGTGACTTCTGAGTCAAATCTCGGTATCTTTCAGTAGGACACCTATGTCGCATTTATCCGTCCTCAACCTAATGATTCCCCTCAGGGGCTAGCGTTATTTTGGTAAGTACCCGAGGTACCTCAGTAATCTTTTCTTAACCATTGATTTTGGTAACTTTGGTAAACACGAGAGACACGCCCCTGGAATAACCTACCTTCTCTGTTTTCGACCCTGCATCTTGTCAACCAGTTTTTGTCTCTTTCTGCCTTTTTTTTTTTTTTTTTGTGTGTGTATAATACAATTTAAATAAATGTTTGGTACAGTTTAAGCCTTAACTGTCGCTCGATCTATTTTTAAACATTTTTTCAGCATGTTACCGAAATTTATTTTCTGGCCGAATAATTAAAGTAATTTTTTATACTTTTTTTCTCTCTGAAAAAATTATTAGGAAAATTGTTAAGGAGGCCTAACTGTATACGTAAATATGTGTTAGATAAATAAAATGAGACTTTTCCATTTTGAGGACAGTTTACACGAGATGTTTTCATTTTCGCAACACCCAAATCCGTGTGGTGACCAGGTATGACAGAATATCCCCACTGTACCTCATGCATGTCGTTAGAGGCGACTCAAATGGGTACCCAGCGTCTGGGGGTATAGCTGGGTACCCTGCCCCTGGGGATTATATCAGGGGACCTCAGGGACTTGCCTTGTTGTGAGATAGATATGGGTATTATGACCCCGAGGCATCCTAGTGATCTTTTTCTTTCCCAAGGGATTTACTGTCTTTGGAAAACACGGGTGATGCACCCCCGGGATACCCTAGCGATCCTTCTTGTCAATCTAAATTTTACCTTTTTTCCATTTTTTTTTTCACACGTTCAGATCACATTTTTACACTTAAGTCGTTTTGTTCTCGCTCACTACTTTATTTTGTACTGTTACAAATCAATCACTCATTCACGTGACTCACCCATTCCTTGAATTCACCATGATAATCATCAATCACTCATTCAAACGTCTAGGTCACAATCACACTTTGTTTTGGGCTACGTCTGGCTCTTGCGTCATAAGACATCACCATCACCTCGCTATTCTCAGTATTTGTCATTGATGTAAGCCAAGATTAACTCTTTCTGAGCATTTGAAACTGAAAAGCTGATTCTGAAAACTCTACATCGCAGTTAGACTACAACCGTGTTACGGTGGAAAGAAAAAAAAAAGTAAGACGTAGTAAATAAATAAAATCTTACAAAGAAAGAACCGTCCAAAAATTATCTGATATGCATTAAGAACAGAGAGAGAGAGAAATCTTTTACCAAACAACTCCCTTAATGTTATTTTGTTTGTTAATCGTCGCATTCAAAACTCGTTCGCATAAGAATTCCAAAACTGCTGCGCAGTATCTTCAATTTTAATGCAGTCATGACCAAAACTTCTGACGTCCTTCGTATAAAATAGATGGGTCATACTTCGGTTTTTTTCAATGATCTTTTTTTAAAAAAAAGATCATTGATCTCTCAGACCCGTTCATCGTGATAGAGCGAAAGAACGTGACATGGACAACTAATGAGATGGTTCACCATCCCCTATAGTAATCTTATTACCCTTCTCGTTTTTGGATGTTTCTTTATATGGCAATTTTTCTTTTTATTAAAAGGGAGGAGGGAAGAGACAAGTGAAAACCTGTCTATGGACGTGTATTTTAGTATTTGTGTTACCTCCTGGTATTAAGCCAAACACTACTACGTCATAAGGAGAGAAGACATGCATGTTAAAAGCTTGTATCTCAAACCGGAATTCTTTCCTTTATTATCATCCCGTTTGCATACAGTGCAAGTGAAATAAGCGATGGACATATTTCGAGTAACAGGCGGTTCGAGTACCTGTAATGGTCTTTTTTAATCGATGTGTATATTCTCTGTGTTACTATAATTAGAATAGATTTTATGTTTTAAGCAGTTCCTCCCTCCAGCTCAAATTTTAAAGGCAGCGATTTTCAGGAGGGGAGGTACAAATTGTTATTAGGGGATGCACCAAAATTTGTTCATAAGAATTTAATTTCCGAACCACAGAATAAAATAAAAGACCCTTTATTGGTCTTTGTCTTACACTTTTTTATAACACCCACAATATCCATTAAATCACATCATTAAAATACATTAAAGGTGCTCAGAGAACCCTTAAATTTCAAAATTTCCGATTTTTTTTTAATTCCCGTTGTCTTGGAACTTTTTTTTTTAGAATCAAAAGTTCTAGGATTCCATTTAAGTGTTCACTGATGTCGGGAAAAACGTTTGTTACCTTTCAAATTTAACTTCATTTTTCTCAAAACAAAAAAAAATTTAAGCTTGCGCGTAAGATTTCTCAGAAGCTTTTTATCACATTATTTCGGAATTTCGTATACATATCCGAAACAAGTTTCTTTGCGACTTTTGCTTCAATTTTTAAAGAAATGATGAACAGAAAATTTTTACATAAATTGGATTTTTCCTTAAAATTTCGTAATTTTTTTTAAATAATTATATTTAAAAAAATTATTCTAAAATTATTTTAAGAAGTATATATAATTACAAAACTCAACATTTTTTTTTTTTTTTTTACTAATTAGCAATACTTTTTGTAAGTTTTGATCAATGTTGTACTTCAAGAGTGAAATATAGATTCACGTAGTGAAATATAGATTTTCGAAATTTTGAAAAAGTGTCCTAATTATGTTTCTCAATAACTTCTTAAGATTTTTTTAAAATTAACATGAAAATACGAGAATTAATGTAGATATATATGAATATCAAGAGAGTAAAAAGATGTGTAAAGTTTCTACTTTGTCTCACTGGTAAGTTATATTTGTTTGAAAAAATGATGTTTTTTCGCATACACGGTTAACAGTTAAGAGTCCTGAGATCCCTTGAATCATATCACATACATTAAAATCGTCAATAAAACAAATTTAATCATATTAAAAAATAAAAAGCGGAGAGGCCGGAAAAAAATTTCATTTCAGGGAAGCTTAGAAGCACAAAGGTTTTTAGCCGCTGCCTTAAGACATTAATTAATACAGAGAGTTTTCTTTTTACAACATAATATTCCAACTGCGAAAAGCTACAGTTACATTATTAACACTAACATACCATCACTTAATGCATATCTATTTCTAACATAGCCGGTCAAATGAACGGACTTTGTGTTTTTTCCTGATTGAATGTATGAAATATGGATGTTACGAAGGAAATAAACGAATTAACTTTATTATAATTAAACAAAATTGTTAGTTGTCAATTTCTGTTACAAACGCAAATAATAAGAATTTTTAATTCATAACTCATCGCACTTTTTACAAATATTACAACATATTTTTCCCATTTAGAATAATTTTTTATGGTTTCATTTCCGTTACAATATCCTTTGACATGTCTTACGTTGATAAGAATCTGTAGTAGATTTAGGCAATGATCGTTTTGTATTTGTACTTTCTTTCGGTTGTTCACGGGCTTTTCGAGGGAAAAACAATCTTGTCTCGAGATATTTTCCCCTGTCGTTTGCTTGTACAAAATCTAGGCATTTTTGCCAGCTAAATCGATGGTATCGAAAAATACTTGAAGTGGCCATCTGCAAGACTTAGAATTTGTGGTATATTTCCTCGCCTTTTGATCGGTCGTGTCTACACCAAATTTAGTTTATTGTAATGAACTGTATACAATACGCTGAATATGGATGTACATCATAATTTCTGATCCAATAACCTTATAAAGCAATAAATTGTTCTCCCGGTCAGATGACCGGTTATCATAGATAACGGTATACGACAAGTATTACTCAAAATAAACAAAATAAAAATAATAATACAGTATTAACTGTGTATGTAATAAATAGAAAAAGTCATGACGTCAAATGTGCAAAAGCGATAAGATAATATGCGCATTTTCAATGCAAAAGTTCATAACCGGTCAAAATATCGGTTACATTATGTTTAGCGATAAACAAGTTAAACTTTTGGGAGCAAATTAGATTAAAAATAACGCCTTAAAGTTTTAAAATTATAAATATTCAGTGTGAGAGACTCCATCAGAAACACGAACGGTATCCTTTGGTACGATGGGTCGCGTAGAATAGGAGGAGCCTCTAAGAAATCCTGGTTTAATTCCCTGCATATTCTTCCTTTGGTGCTGCTGCTTAAGAGATAAAGTGCTTTCTCCACCATTAACGGCAAACATTGACGAACCGATAATACTCTCACCTTCGGCGAATCGCGTTCCACTTCAATGATTTCTGTACCCCATATGTGAACATTGTGACGGTTGACTTTACAATTGGTATGTGACTTCGTTTCATCGTTAAAGACGAATTTGGATATGAAGGATACGTCTTTGGCGAGTTCATCAAAAGCCAACTTGCAAAAATTAATTCTCTGTTCTTTATTATTTTGGGAAAGAGCAAGCACCGGCTGTAATTCGTATGGCTTGAAAAAAAATCTTCTCAACTCTCGCCTTATAGTCGTGTCCATTCATGGGATAGTTAAATGACTAAAGCTAGGTTTCTACGAAGAAACCGGTGACGCTATCTAACAGTTGTAATATTACGGTGAATGACTTTACCAAAACGTAGTCTATATCAGAGGTTTTCAACCTGGGCTCCGCGGAACTCTATGGTTCCCTAAAACTTTGACAGGGGTTCCGCAAGAGATCACTATTTGCTTATTCAAAGCGCCAAAATTTTAGTAAAATTTTCATTTTTATAAAAGAACGAATTCTTAAATGCAGTTTGCTTTTAAAAATAAATATAAATCAATATCTTATGGATAAAATAATAACTTAAATTCCACTCAAGTCACATGTTTCAAATACTTTAATCGAGACTCATTAGGTCACATATTAGTCTGCGTTCTTTGGTTCAGGCGAAGAATCACCCACTTATTTCACTATTTTCAAGCTATATAGTAAAATTGACGCCACCCTTTTAAAATTGAAATTTCGGGTAGATTGCATTTTTAAAGATAATATTGAATCTTTTCCTAATTTGCATAATATTTTAGTCGACGGTAACGCTAATCCCGATAAAAATGTAAAAATTAGTTTGATCCAACATTTATGAGATGTGCAAAAAACATTTCTTGAATATTTCTCTGTTCAAAAAGAAAAAATTATCTTGGATTCAAAAGCCTTCTTAAGACTGTGACACCTCCGAACTCCCATTAATAAAAAAAAGAGAACAAATTGATATATCAAACGGCACTCAACTGATACTAAATTTTAGTCAAGTTGATATTATGCATTTTTGAATTGATATTAGAAAAGAATAACCTGAAATTGCTAAAAGAGCCGTGAAACATCTAATGTCACTCGTTTCATCCTATGTATGAGAAAAATAATTTTTTTTTTACGCTGCGACAAAATTAAAACACAGGAACAGGTTGGATGCTGAAGATGACATTAGTTGCAGATTTCAACAATTATTTCAGGTCTAAAAATACTTTGACATAAAAAAACAATCCCAGTCAAGTTATTAAAAAATTTCTTTTTATTAAATTGTTATGCCCCCCCCCCAAGATGTCCTAATTTTAATTCCTTGCGATTTTTTTAACTGCCAGGCTACTCAAAAGATAAAGTGTTTCTTTTCAGTAACCATTAAAACTGTAATTCTGAACTTTCTAATAAAAAGTGTGGTATGAGTTTTCCAATCGATTGGATCTCTATCGTTTCTGGTGGCGGTCACTTTGAACATTTATAATTTTATAAAATTTAAGGTGTTTTTTTTTAAAAAATTTTATTTGTCAAAGAATGTTGACACTTCACTACGTTTTGCAGTAGTACCCCTGTCAAAATTGAGATATTCTTTTACAAACACACTGTACATGTTAAATCTACCGAGCCGCAAAGCTGTCACGTGGAGTGGAAGTTTGGAAAACGGCATCTTGGTTCAGGTATCGATCTCAGAAAAATTAAATAATCGCGTGGTTGGTTTTTCAATTTAAATTGGAATTTTGCATTTAAAACCTTTTTTAACCATGTTTGTTAATATGGCAATAAAATTTTTGTCTGGTACTCATGCAAAGAATAATTCTTTTTTGAAAAACTGAAGCTATTATGGCTGAGACATTATGCAACACTGGGGATATTGGCAACGAATCCCGTAATATTGAGCTTTGGTCAAATGAAGAGCACGTCATCTGAGTAGGCACCCTTTCTCTAAACTTATACGCCATACCATCGGCAGAACTTGGAGCCTCGACATATTTAACGAGCATCAACGACCCGTGTGGTAACCGAGAATGATAGACTAGTTCCACTGTAGGTCATGCATTTTGTAAGAGGAGACTAAAATGGGTACCCAGCGTCTGGGGGTATAGCCGGGCACCCTGCCCCTGGAGATTATATCAGGGGACCTCAGGGACTTGCCTTCTTTAGGTAAGTACGGGCATCATGACCTCGAGACACCCTAGTGATCTTTTTCTTTCCTATGGGGGTTACTGTCTTTGGTAAACACGGGTGACGCGTCCCCGGGTTATTCTATCGATCTTTCTCTATTTTCGACCCTCCTACTTGTCAACCAATTTTTGTATATATATATATATATATATATATTCAATTTCTTTCCGTCCAGCCTACAGTTAAGTCTTGTTTGGCGCAGCATAGCCTTATCTGGCTCTTGCGCCAATAAACATTATTTTCTCTCACTAAGGAGCATCAACCTCGCTACTTAACGGTTCTTTTGCTCAATTAGAACTCAAACCCACCACTCAAACTCAGAAATTTCACTTTATTGATAGAGAAGTCAATATCACTGCTGACAATCTTAACAAAAAATTTCTATTTATTTTTTTTTAAAATCCATATAATATTTTTAAGTAATGCTTTTTAATATTTTTAAATAATTTTACTGTCTATGACCTCGAAACATTTGATACCACTAAAGAAGCGTCATCTAGAAAGTCACGTCGGCACGTTGAATCTGCCAAGGATCAATGCCTTCTCGTTGGAAGTGCGTTAATAGAGGGAATACCAAATCAGGTGTCATCCTCGTCACTTGACTATACCTTAGAATGAAAAGGTCCAGCAACACCCGTCATGTTGCTTCTAAGTGCGACTCTAAAAATCAAACAATAGTCACAGCAAAGCTCAATCGTAAATCAAGGAGACATTGCTTAACATTTTTCAAATAAAAAAAAAAAAAGAACTGTAGATACTAGCTATTGTTATTGAAATAAACAGCTTAGAAGTCACAAGTGGATAATTTAGTATGGTCAAATGTATTGAAACCCTAATTTAATATCAGGGATGTGTTTTTTAAAATTCTAATACTTCAGAAACTTTTGAGTAAGGTTTGCGAGGTTTGAAACTTAGATTTGTTTCATGCTGTGAAAAAAAAGGGAAGTTTTTAGTTTAGTTTTTTTTTATTAACGTCGCACTAGAAGCAACACGAGGGCTATTGGCGACGGACCTCGTAATTTTGAACCACGGTCAAGTGACGAGACGACACCTGAGCTGGCACCCCCCTCTCCTAACATCCACACCAACGGGAGGACTTTGGGCCCTGAACAGATTTAACGTGCATCAGCCCCGGCTATACGGCGGGTCTTTGGCGGCCAAGGATCGAACCCGCGACTGAACGAAAACCGCCGGTCGCTAGTCCACGACCTTGACCACTAGGCTAAATTGCCCGGGGAAAAAAAAGGGAAAAGTAATGAGAATCTTTTTAAAATTAAGTTATTTTGTGTTAACTAACTAATGCAATTAAATCCTATTTAAGCTTTTTTTTTAGCTACAACAGTGATATCAAATATCAAAAGAAGACTATGTATGAGATTCTTTGAGCCATGCATATGATTGAAGCAAATTGGGAGCAAATATGTTGTGAGAAATATCCATTTTTTCCCCATTCGAAAAGAAGACAATGATGTCAAATTTTATCTATTGTACAATAGTAAAATAATTGATATACACAGTAAATATACAATATATTAAAATAAACTATATACGATAAATTTACGATACAGAATAAATAGAATCAGAATAGGAAAGAAATTTAAAATTTCTTTTAATACATGGAATTTAAAGAAAGTATCCGTTCAGAAAGTTGAGGTTACAGTTTTTTTCTCCCTTAAATGCTTCATGAATCGTTGTGAGGTATAAATCATTTCTGAAACTGTTTTACGTAATATGACAAAATTTAATTAAATTACGTCTTTGTGAATTTCTGAAAAAAAAAAAAAAATCACCTACCAGTTAAATTTGTAATTAAATAATCATACAATTGTGAGAAGCATGTTATCTGAATTATAACACTAAAACTTTTTTTTTCCTCGTACGAGTATCATAAATATCAATTAAAAATTCGTAAGAGTAAACAATATATGATGAAAAGAAACTAATTAAAAATAGAATATAGAAACTGAGGTATCAATCTACGTACCTTTTCTCTACAAAACCTTTTCAAAAACAGTTTAAATCTTGCGATTCATATTCTGTCAGTGTCTGGATTACACACTATTCAAAATAAAAATTTGACAAAGTCTTCAAGGTATTGAGAGAAATATTTGTTCGATTTCAGAGATTTTTTTTTTTCTCATTTAACTATTTCTTTAAGGAGACACTATACACTAAAAATGACCAAAATGTCGAGAGAGAGAAAAATTAACTTATTTTAATTGTGTGACTTTTCTAACCATGCGCAAAATTTAATAATCCCAGCTACACAAATTAATAAAATTTAATTATTATTAAATTTTCTTCAACAGTTTCTCAAATCGTTTCAATGGCCTTTGAATTTTAAGTTTCTTTTCCTCAGCTTTTTATTTTTACTGAAGGTAAAATGTTGAGGCTCCCGTCTACAGGCCATAGTTTAATCAAACCCATGCACAGAATTATGAGAAATGCTTCTAAGAAATTTAGAAAAAAAAATTGTTTTTTTTTTTTAAAAAAAATTAAAATTTTTAGAAGTGGTAGGAATATTAAAATATTTAAATGTTTTGCAAAAATTAAAACTCTTATTAACTGTTTGTTTGAAAATGAATTTTTTTTTTCATTCTCAAATGCCTCTTTTATATGTTCAAATGCGGAGAACATCAATTTTTTTCATATATAAGTAATTTTTTTTTAAAAAAAAATTGCTCCCAGGACACCAAGTCCCTCTTGAGAGCATAAAAAACTTTAAAAATTCCATTCCTATATATAATACCACTACCACCCTTTTTTACACGCATATTTTCGTTTTCCTTCTCCCACAGTTGTTCGGCAGTTTCACACACACGAAAACATCATATTCCCCTCCCCAATCATCTCTTCCCCGCTCTCATACGAGGGGGTCGATCGAAATAACTCCATGGAAGGCATATAAAAAAAGAATTCTGTTCACCTTACCCCCTAAAATTATTCTCCCTCCCTCCCTAACTATATTATCAGCCGTTTCATAACTCACCGCCAAAGAACAGGATAAAGCCACAAAAAAGGGGAGGGGGATAGAGGGAGGACGTCTGGGGGTTCACTGTTATCGCAATCGGTAAGAGGACTTGGACATTTTATCACGGTCACACTCGACGAGGCAGGGTGCTGTAACGTGTGATGCCAACTGTATCGAGTAACGTTGGTGTTAATATTAATTCTTCCGTAAGCCGTCCGCTTAACGTGGGAGAATTCATCCTTTAAACTCAGGCGGAAGTAACCTTCATTTAAAAATATCGCTCCTAGGAAAAATGTGGGGAGGGTTCCTGTAGTGGGAGGGAGATACAATTGGCTTTCCCTCTCCTCTTGGATGATAGATCTTAATTGTGTATTTAGTAACGGCCGGTTTGTAATGCTTACTCAAATGCTAAAGTGAAACCCGCCCATAAGCAAGTTGCTTCTTGATGGGTGAAATACGACTCTCGCTTTCACAGTCAGATGATTTTTTTTCACCCCCTTTCATTCACGTACTTTTACTCCCTTATTTGGTTTATTGTTGGTGAGAGAGGAAATGTCTTTTCTTAGATAAAGTTGGTGAATGAATATAAATGCCATTTTTTTTTGTCTGATCTGATTTGGAAAAGCGTTGCAAAACGATAGGTGTATCTGCATAAATGAATAAGTGAAAGAATAAATATCATCTCAAATTGAAGCAAGTTACTTGAGAATAAAAGAGGGGACGAAGAACGAGATTCGTCTGAAAAGATTTTGTGTAAAAATAGGTTTTTTCTTTTCTCTTCATCCTTCATTCCTTAATGTAAAGCTCAGGGACTTGCCTTCTTCAGGTAAGTACGGGCATCATGACCCCGAGGCACCTTAGTGATCTTTTTCTTTCCCATGGGGTTTACTGTCTTTGGTAAACACGGGGTGACGCACTACCGGAATAACCTAGTGATCCTTCTCTATTTTCGACCCTCCTTCTTGTCAACCACTTATCTATTTTTCAACTTCATGTCTAGACCACAGTTAAATCTTGTTTGACGCAGCATAGCCATATCTGGATCTTGCGCCAATAAACTTTACATTCACTCACTCACTCACTCACTCCTTAATGTAAAGGATTTCGGGGTGGGAAAAAAAGCCATCGCGTGCGACTTCTCTTTTGACGTATTCTATATCCCCTCAGAGGCTTACCTTTTTCAGGTACGTACGAGCATCATGACCACGAAATACACTAGTGATCTTTTTCTTTCCCATGAGATGTATCGTCTTTGGTAAACACAGGCAGAATACTCTAGCGATCTTTCTCTATTTTTGCCACCACCCGTTGACAATCTGTTTTTATCTTTTTCATCCTTTTTTCTGTCTAGATAATGATTTTAAATTAAATAATTTTTTTTGTAATCCTATTTGCAGATGTTAGGGAATCTACAATCTTTGTTTATTTTCATTTGATTAACGTCGCACTAGGAGCAACACGGGCTATTGGCGACGGACCTCGTAATTTTGAAACTCAGTCAATTGAGGAGGGCGACACCTGAGCAGGCACCTCCCCTCTCCTAACTTCCACACCACGCCAACGGGAGGACTCTGCGCCTCGAAAGATTGAACGTGTATCAGCCCTGGCTACACGGCGGGTCTTTAGTGGCATCCTGGCTCGAATCTACTACTCGACGAAAAAAGCCGGCCACGAGTCCGTTGCATTATCTACTCGGCTACCGCGGCTTGTATTTTGCTTTTGATTCGAAAATTTTTTTTCATAAATAATGGCGTCACTTGACAGAGGCTGAAAATTATGAGGTCCATCGCCAATAGCCCTCATGTTGCTTCTTGTGCGACGTTTGTCATATGAGGCAATTAAAATGGTTACCCAGCGTCTTGGGGTATAGCCGGACACCCTGCCCCTGGGGATCATAATTATCAAGGGACCTAAGGGACTTTCCTTCTTTAGGTAAGTACGGACATCATGACCCCGAGGCACCCTGGTGATCTTTTTCTTTCTCATGGAGTTTACTCTCTTTGGTAAACTTGGGTGATACACCCTTGGGATACCATAGCGATCCTTCTCTATATTCGACTCTACTTTTCGATTAAAATTTTACCTTTTTTAATTTTTTCACACGTATAGATCCCAGTTTTGCACTTTCCCAGCTTTGCTCTCTCGTATTGCAATGTTTGGCGAAGCAGGGCCACTTCTGGCTTGTGTGCCGTTACAAGTCAT
>BMAW01083789.1:0-25319 GCA_019974015.1 Nephila pilipes
AATGCGAGTTTCTTTATCACATAAACAATAAATATACTATTTTGGACGTTAGACGTAAAGAGGAAAAAACTATTCTCAGAGTTAGCATAGTGAAAATACTTACAACTTTTTTAGAATCAGCAACCTTCAATATTTGTCTAGACATAGTACTTAATATAATTGTCAATACAATAAACTGTAACTAATGGTGCATGGTCAAGCACATTCAAGAAAGAAGTATTTAGCTCCGATGATAATTTAATTTGAAACAAAATATTTTATTTAAATAAATTACATTTAATTCCGGTTTCAGAGGAGGTTTTGTTGACAATCGATAGCGCTGCCATAAATAATTTATAATACTATTTTAGTAACTCTGTGGAAAACATAATTACAATAAATGAAACAAATTATAAAAATTTACATTAAAGTGTTCTTTGAAAAGAAATTAACTCTTTAATATATAGTAAGTCTAATAAAAAGGTATTAATGACAAAAAATCTCTTCGAAATACTCGTAAAAACCTATTTCTTAATTTTAAAATTAATTTAACGGTCAAGTGAAACTTTAACCGCGAGTGTTTCAAAGTTTCACGAACGAGAACTGTAACTAAAATTTCAATGACAATTTAATCATTCCAAAACATTCAATCTTTTTTCTCGAATACACTGCTTCTTTTACCCCAAAATCAATAATGGCAGCCACTACTCCAAATTCTGAAGAAGATACCGAACTTACAATGTGCGATGTTCTTCAAGAAGAACAAGAACTCGAGGAAGATGCTAATGCTGTTTTAGGCGGGAGCGACGATACGAATTGCTCATATGACAAAGGATATGTACTTCGGCAAGCATTATATGCCTGCACGACTTGCTGTACTGGAGGTGATGCTGGAGTTTGTTTGGCATGTTGTTACGCCTGCCATGATGGACACGACATTATCGAACTGTATACTAAAAGAAATTTTCGCTGTGATTGTGGTAACAGTAAATTCAACGGTAAAAACTGCACTCTGCGACCAAATAAAGACCTAGTTAATTCTAAAAACAAATACAATCATAATTTTAAAGGGCTCTATTGTAGCTGCATTAGACCTTATCCGGATTTAGAAGATAGTGTTTCTGACGAAATGATTCAATGTATCTTTTGCGAAGATTGGTACCATGGACGGCACATTGGAGTATTCGAAATACCTGATGATTATTTTGAAATGATTTGTTACAAGTGCATGGATGCCAATAAATTTCTCTATTCGTATGCGAAAAATTACAGTGTGAAAACAGATTCTTCACCAGGAAAAAAAGCAAAAGCTGATTTTGCTTCTGTAGCTGTGAAAGATTCTCTGAAATTGGAACAACTTTCAACTAGTAATGGACATATCTCTAATGAAGTAACAGTTAAAAATGAAGATGAAGAAATTGATGTTGTGAAGATGGAACCAGTAGCAATGAATGGTTCCTTATCACCAACTGTAGAAGTTAAAAAATGTGATATGAAAACAGAACCAGGTTCTTCTCATTGTGTAGAATTGACAAGTTCCACCAGCTCGGGAAAGACTGAAATGCAACTAACTGAAACATTGGCTGAAAAAAAAATGGAAGCTCCTATAAAAAATGATTGTAATGGCACTTCAATTGAGAGAGGGCAACAGTGTATACTGCAGGGAATAGATGCTGACAAAGATGTCACGGGTGGTAGCATATTTTGGCCAGAAAACTGGCGCAATGAGTTATGTCGCTGTCCCAATTGCATGAGCATGTATGGGATGCTCAAATGTGAATTTCTTTTGAATCCTGATGACACCATTCAAGCATATGAGGAACAAGGCAAAGGTCGATCAAAAGAGAGTCAGTATGACCAAGGGTTATCTGCACTCGGTCGTCTTGACCGAGTGAGGCAAATGGAGGCAGTGCGTGCTTATACTAACATGAAGGGTGAGCTGAAAGAATATTTGAAAGAGTTTGCTGTCAACAAGAGAACGGTCTGTGAAAGTGACATTAAGGAGTTTTTTGAACGAATGGCAAAGAAACAGAAACTGAACAATGGTGTGCCGCACTTTTGTCGTTGATGAGTTTTTAATAATATTTTAAAAAGTTTTTTTTATTACTATTTGGACTGGTGTATGAATGTAGTGTTAATTGAGTTATCTAGTAATTTATGCTAGAAAGAACAAAAACGTTATCTGTTGTACTGGCGCTTTTGAATTTATGCATTTCATAAAGTATGATTTTGTGTTTTTAGTGGAATTGATAAATACTATTAAAATAAATTGTGTACTCTTAGATCTTTAATTTTGATTTCAATGACAACATTATAAGTAATAGTGCTCAAAAGTTTAAGTTATCTCTAACAGTATACTTTGTTTTAATAGATATCTATGGGAATGATAAAGATTATTATTTTTTTTTATGTAAAGTTAAAAGTTCTGTTAATTTTTTAATTACATTAATGATATGGCTCAAATTAGTGTAAATTGTTATTATATGAGGTTTTAATATTGAAATTTTATATATATATATATATAATTTACTTACCAATTAGAGAGTGTATTAAAATATGGAAAGTTGAGATATACTTGTATTTTGTTCTTTAGTTTGCTTTGATGTGTCATCATTTTCTTGTTGATAATATCAATTGATGATTATGTTATGTAAGAGAATTGTTATTGATTCAAAAAAAATTATTTGAATCATATTAATGTTCATTGAGGATAAAGCCATTTTAGTTCTGTTGAAAATAAAGTGCTTTAATTTTTAAAAGATTATTAAGTATTGAAACAAAATCGATTATCTTAATGTACAAATTAATATAGGCTCTTTGAAGGTACTCTATTTAAAACTTTTACTGATTATTAACTGAAATTTTTTTCTTAATCTCAGAGTATAAAAAAATTGGTTAAAAGTCCAGTATCAGGTGTCCCTTGGCGATTTGGAAGAAAGGTTGCCAAAGTATCACTTCGTAAGCAGTGACATCATGAAGACGTAAATTTAAAGCTCACCTAAATCATTATCGCGCCCAAAAGTCGCTGATTGCCAAGGGGCAACCGATACCTGACTCTAACCAAAAAATTTCATATACAAATGTAGTGAAGTCCTATTTTAGCATACTGCTTGGTGCAATTTTTTAAATGGCTCCAAAGCACTATTTTCAAACTCAAAAACAGTTACAGCAGAAAGCAATGTCATTTTGTTCCAAAGACAAAATGTGGAAAAGTTGTGTTTTGTTAGAAACATGTAAATAGCATAAAAACACTAAAACAACGAAGTATAGTAGAGTTGCTAGAAAAAAGGTTACTTTATTTGGTGATTTGTTGCCAACGGTACTCTGAAATAGGATTCTATATCTATAAAATGCTGATAGATGCATGTTTGAGAATTAAAATGTGCAGTTGCATGTAATAAATTAAAAGTAGGTTTATTTCTGATTTAATTATGATAATTTTGCCTATTTTTATACAAGTAATTTATGATTACTATTTGAAACACAAATGTCATTTCTGTATTCTCTTTTCTTAAAATAAAAATATGTTATTCACTGAGAAAATCTTTCCATTTTAAATTTGTATTACATTCTCATATTTACTCATTATATAGTAGCAGATTAATTTCTCCAAAAATATGTTCTTGAATCAATTGTTTCAACTGTATAATGTTATTCTCTTAAAGTTGATGGAGTGTTGAAGAATAAGACCAAAAATCAACATACTTTTTCGGTTAGCATAAAAGAAAGACCTATCCATGGAGTTTACTCTAGAAATAACTGTGAGACAGCCAACCCTACTTACTCTCAATTACCACTTTTTATTTATTTACGTGTTAACCTTGAATTTTATTATATGAACATTTTCAGGAATGTTTTTAACACTTCTAAAATTTCTATTGTATAGTAATGTAAGGCTTACATTTTATTTCCCATTTAAGGATTGTATATCCCTACTATACAGTAGTAAAATTACTATTGTATAATAATTTAAGGCTATTATTTAGTATTTTTTCATTGTTGAAAAAAATAGCACAAAAATTTATGAAGCAAAATGTACTTTTTTCAATTTTTGTGCTGGTCAGTATAGTATTCTTTCCTATGGGGTTTACTGTTTTTGGTAAACACGGGTGACGCACCCCTGGGTTACCCTAGCAATCCTTCTCTATTATCGACCCTCCTTGTCAACCAATTTTCTCCCATCTAGACCACAGTTAAATCTTGTTTGGTGCAGCATAGCCACACCTGGCTCTTGTGCCAATAACCTTCATATTCGCTCACTCACTGTGCAGTATAGTATATTTTTTTGCTATTCATTTCTATCTGAATCCTTTAATTTTCGAATGTAAAAATTATTCCACATTTTATGCTTAAATACTGGGTTATGAATTTCCTTTTCTGTTTTAAACATCTGTCAGGGCACAAAGTCCTCCCGTTGGTGTGGATGTTAGGAGAGGGGGTGCCAGCTCAGGTATTGTCCTCGTTACGTGACTGTGGGTCAAAATTACGAGGTCCGTCGCCAATAGCTCTCGTGTTGCTTCTAGTGTGACGTTAATTAAAACTAAACTAAGCCTGTTTTAAATATGAAAATAAAAATTTAAATATTGCTTAAAAGTTTATAATAAAAATATAACTATATGAACTGATATTAATCTTGGAACATTTTTCTATTTAAAAATGAGATACTGTTATTTCAAATTAAGAAAAGACATCCTTAATCATGGGTTTGATTTTTATTAACGCACTAGAAGCAATACAATACTATTGGCAATGGACCTCGGTCAAGTGATGGGGACGACACCTGAGCTGGCATCCCCCTCACCTAACTTCCACACCAACAGGGGGGCTTTGGGTCCTAACAGATTTAACGTGATCAGCCCTTTGTGGCCAAGACTCGAACCTGCGACTCAACCAAAACCGCCGGTCACAAGTCTGAAACAATGACCACTAGGCTACTGCGGCCACCTAATATCATGGGATTACAATAGTTTAATTGCATTAGTGGCCAACAATCTATGGCATGCAATTCATAAGGTCACATGTCTATCGAATGATAAAATTGCATTTTTTTCTTTCATATTTTTATATGTTTAATTGAAAAAATATTAATTTCTTCCAACTAATCATCTGTTGCAGTTGTTTGAGGGTGACTAGTAAAGAAAAATATGATGTAAAAAGTATTTTTTAATGTATTTTAAGAATACAGTAAACATTTTTACTAGATTATCAATATCAGCTTGATCTTTCCTATGTTTCATATAATCAGTTTTTGATATTCTTCATGATTCATCTGTATGAATTAGTTCCTGGTATTGATGATCCAAGTTCCATTGATTATTTTATCTCATGTCAGCTTTTAATGACTTTTTAACTCGGAAATATTCTCTTTGAATCTTCTATTGGATTAATTTATAAGTGATAATTATGTGAATGAAAGTAAATTTCGGCATTCTATACTGTAAACTTTTCCTCACGAAAAGTTAACATTTAAGGGGCGGTATGCATACACACATTGGTTGCTGATCTTTGATCCATTTCTGCAGTTTAAAATTATAAAAATTGTTTGTTGAAAAAATTAGAATATTTCGATGTCCTAGTCATTTGATCGTTGTTCGAAATTACCGGCTTAATTATCCATCAACAATTCTTGTTGCACTCAACTGGTGCAAGAAGCCACAAGAGTTACATGCCATTTAATTCAGACTTTCCAGCATTTCCCCTTCCAATTCTTATCTTCTGCTGCGCATATCAGCCCTATTCTTAAGTTATCTTTTGAAGCCATCCTATATATATGTCGAGTATCATTTTTAATATGGATAGTAATAGATTTGGCAGATGTTTTACTATATGATTACAAATTTTATCTGAGCAGTATATTTTCAGAATCTGTTTTAAGCACGTATTTTGAAAGACATTTATTATCTGTTCCTGTGATTTAGCGAGTTTCCAAGCCTTGCTTTCGTGAAGGACTGCCATTACTGTTGCATTGAGCACATGCAATTTGAGCTTAACACTATGAAGATTTCCAGAATTTATACATTGTTCTGAATTAATATTGCGCTTTTCCATTTCATCTGTGCCTCTCATTTTATATTTATTGTTACCCCCTAGGTATGAAAAGCTGTCTGTCTCTTTCACTTTGTTTTGATTTATGTGAAGTGTACCTTTACTTTTACTACTTATTTTCAAACCTACTTGTTTGTTATCTATCTAGCTTGCAAAAACTACTTCAATGTGAAATCAGCATAATAAAATTTCAGGTACAGATTTCAGTCATAATTATGCTAGAAGTTAGCATAAAAAAATGAGTATGAAGATTTATGTTGAATAAAATATAGTTTGTCTTAGTATGTTTTTAAGATAATGGGATTTCAATGTCATTCTCATATGTCTGTGGTTTAAAATTGGGTCTATTGTCAGTAGAGCTATAGTGATTCAACAATTAAATGCAAGTGTGACATTAATAAACAATCAAATGAAGTCATATGTTTTTTATGAATACTTGCAGATTTTGGAAGGATTATATTTCTCCAGTTTGAGATGGATCCCATGACGACCATTTAATGCTGATATTGATATTAAATGTTTAAACATTCATTTGGAAAATAGTTTTTAAACTAAATATTTTTCTGACCAGATGAATCTTGTGATCCATGAACTGACTTGAATAACCTATCATTATGAAATTATGTTGTTTCCATTCAATTCTAGGATGATTCCTTCAAAACATTTTCACTTGTGGCAAAAGTTGAATGAGATAAACTGAAATAGTTCAGAAGAAATTATAATGAATAAAACTGATTGAAAATTAATTATTTTTTTCATGAATTGTTTTACCCCTCAGGGGCTTACCTTTAATTAAGTAAGAGAATCATGACCCTGAGGATTTAGTCTGGTTTCCCATGGGGTTTACTATCTTTGATAAACACGGGCAATGCGCTCCCTAGATACTCTAGCGATCCTTTTCTATTTTCGACCCTGTTTGTCAACCAATTTTTATCTTTTTTTTTCTCCTCTTTTTCTTAATGTCTAAATCATATACATATTGTTTGGTGCCAGATTTGGCTCTAGCACCATAAACATCTACTTTCACTTACACTACTGATTGTTTTAATTAATTATACACTAGAACAGAGTTTCTCAATCTTTAAGCAACCTTGGAGCACTAAATTCTGACATTTTTACACTCTGATATATCTTGCATTACAAGTTATAGAGCAAGAACGGTCAACTTTTTTGAAATTGGGGACATAATGAAAAAGCCTCTGGCCTTCTCTGTTTCAAAATGTTACTTTCATAATAGAATAAAATACTGATGCTGATTGAAGCAAACATAGAAATTTAAAAATCTCTTAAAATTACAATATTGTTTGAAAAGATGTAGTATGTAATACATTTAAGCAATTTGTGGGTTTTGCAGATATTGCTACTGTGATAAAAATAAAAAGCTGCTTCCATTTCCTCTTCTAAAGTGGTTGCAAATTTATGGCCGGCACTGTTTCCACCAAATCCTGATGCTACATAAGACCCGCAATGAAGTGGAAATGATGCATGTTGAATCTGTTTAGGATCCTAGTTCTCCCATAGGAGTGATGTCGAAGTTTGGAGAATGGGTTGTCAGTTCAGTGTTGTCATTTTAAAGGGGACAAGGTTCGCCCGCCACTCTCGAGTAGCTTCCGAGTGCGATGTCAATAATCAATCCTGCCTTGCAAAGGTATGATGTGGAAAATTATGTGCTTAGATTTTTTTCTTTGTATACAGCACCCAAGTCTTCATTTTTAACAAGATTCAAGATATAATTCCGAATGGATCCTTCCCCTGACAATCATTGTGACGTCACTTGGTTTTTCTGCACCACTCGGTCCAGTATATGGCGTTATTTTTCAAACCAATTAGGTATGTATTAAATTTAAGATATCTTAAAAGTTTGTAGATGGTGTGATGTTCAAGTCTAGAGAGAGAAGTTCCAACTCAGGTGTCATCCTCATCACTTGAATTTTATCCATCGCTCTCACGCAGCTTCTAAGAAAAAGAAACTTACTTTATAAAAAATTTTCATAGTTTCTGATTATAAACTAATTTAACTTTTTTTTGTATTTTTCTTTTATAATAAATTTTAATCGTGTATTGGACTTTTTCGTGGAATATTTGAACATTGTCGCACTTCAGTTGGATGTTTAATTTCCTAATTTTACTTTAGGGTAAGTAGCCTAATGGTAATCGTTGAGGACTGTCGTTTTTGTCCAGTCATAAGTTCGAGGCTACAAAGACCCATCGTTTAGCAGGGCTGATGCATGTTAAATCTGGTTGAAGTATGCAAGTCCTCTCTTTGGTGTGGTATGGAAGTTTGGAGAGGGAGGCACCATACCTCAGGTGTCGTTTTCGTACTTGACTGAGGTTCAAAATTACGAAGTCTGTTGTCAATAGCCCATGTGTTGCTTCTAAACAATAGCAAGTTATTTTAGATCTATTTCTTTCTTTTTAGCAGAGTGTGGAAATTAGATGCACCAGTTTGTCATTTTTCGTTCTCAAAAATATGTGGTCCATTGAGAACAGTCCTCATGTTCATTGTTCAATAAAATTAACTGAGGATAAAACTTTGTTGTTTTGAGTGGTTAACTCAACATTTTCTAACTTGGAAAGCACCAAAATTTGTCTTTAAAAATTATTCAAAAATGTTTTAAAAGAATGCAATATAAATATAAAAATGCATATACATTTTATATTCTAACTTGTTATTATTCTGTTAATTGTAGTTTTAAGATTCAAAACATGTCTATTATACTTATTAAAAAATGAAAAAGCACAGGAGAAAATATTTTTTTTAGGGGAGACTTAACATAATGGTTTGAAAGATCTGTGTTAACGTGCCTTTAGTTATAATTGAGTGTGTCCTCAGGGACTTACTTTTTTAGGTAAGTACATGACTCCGAGGAGACCAGGTGATATTTTTCTTTCTCATGGGGGTTTACTATCTTTGGTAAACTGTTGATGAGCTCCTGGTTACCTTAGTGATCCTTCCGTATTTTCTACACCTCTTTTTGTCAACCAATATTTTCCTTCTAACATTTAGATCACATTTTTTGATGCAGCACAGCCAGATTAGGCTTTTGCATAAACCTCTATTTACACTCACTGAATGTTATAAAAAAAATGGCCCAGCTAATAAGAGTAATACTATTTAATATGTAAAATCAATAAATCATTATTTAATAAAAATAATTAGAATTAAAATAAACTATTCATGTTTCTTAATCCTAGAATATAACTACATAAAAATATAAATGCTGATGAAGAGAGGGATCATTCATGTATAGTGTGAATGTGACAGTATCTCATGAACAGGACAGAGTACACTATCGTAATTAATGTCTTTGTGGTGGAAATACTTTCTATATTGCTGTTATTTTAACTTATATTCTTAGCTCTAATATAACATAATCTGTGAAAGTGAATAGAAAATATGGATATTCGACATTTCTTGGGCAAACGCAAAATAAAGGAACTACAAGACCAAGCGGCATTCAGCTACATAAATTGAACACCAATTGTTCAGGAACTGCAACATTAAGGTGGGAGAAGAAACATAATTATCTGAATTTGTTGCAGAGAGATGAACCAAGTTCATTTTTCAATATACCCTAAGCAAAGCAATAGGCCATGTTTCAACCTGAATGTTATAAACAGTTTCCTTGTTAGCAGTATTCTGTCTCTAAATATGCAGCATCTTGTTATGCTTGCATGTAATTTCAGCTTTAAAGCACAAAGGAAACTAAAATAAGCTTCAAAAACTGGGAAAATGTCTTGGTCGGTTTACCAAACATGAAATGTTGGTACACACGTTCAGGCTATGTCAATGAGGAAAGATTTTGAAAATTATTTAGAAACCTGAACTTTGGTGTCAACATTTTAAATTAAACAGTTAATCAAAAACACCACAACAATGGAAATGATACAGTTTTTAATATGGAATCAGCTTGCTTTAGAAGGAAATTATATTGAGAAATTCAGTTTTACAACTCTTTCCATTATTGAAACTATAAGTTGCATAACATATTTCACAAAGTGAAAAAACAAGTTCAAAATTATTTACATTGATAGGTCAGGATTATCATGAGCATCACATGAATTCAATCCATTAAAATACATTAGGGATAGTTTTATATGTTGACCAGTCTATTTCAGTTCCTTGGATGGTTGACAAATAGAGGTTGGTTCTGTATTCACAACTAAAAGAAAACTTTTTTTTAATGTAAAGAATGCCCATCATAGAAAAGGTACATTTCTTTAAAAAAAATTCCGTTAAGATACACCAAAGCTTACAATTTATACATAATTATGCATATTTAAATAATTGTGGCAAATGTAAATCTGAGGTCAAAATACGAAATGAAGGGCAAAAAAGATATGTTTTGGTTTCACTGAAGAAGACAAAAAAAAAATGGAGGGGGAAATCCCTGGCTTAAAGCCAAAAATATGTATCAAAGTAAGTCACACAAAAAAGGTGAACTATCACTGGGGTATCTTAAAGTCACGAATCAAATATTTATTAAAGGATGTAAAAGCAACTAAGGAGCACAGTTGAGTTGGTATTCTTTACTAATTTTTATAAGAATACAAAATAGACCAAAAATCTTATTTTTTTTCTCTCAAAACAAAGCAGATACTGTACACATGATTTTATATTGTGCTGTGTATACATACAATTTTGTTTACCCTTTACAGAAGTCAAGAATTCTGATGGGATTTTAAAATCAGTAAAAACAGCAATAATTACATCAGAGAAATATGTTACAACTATCATCAAATTAAATATTCAGTTTGAAATATTACAATAATATATTTTCCAGATTAATGAATCAAATGTATAATTTATTTAAACATTAAAAAGAATTCAGTTCTTATACCAATAATATTTGTTTTTAATTCATTTTAGTTTGAAAACATTGCATGAAATTTACAAACGCAAAAAATTCTTATGTTCGTAATTCGTGATAGAAAGAAATTCTTTTCTTAGCATAGTTCTGAACCCTTTTGCATTTGGATCCATTGGTTGTTGCTAGGATCTTTGTTTGGTCATAGAATATTTTTAAATCAATATAATAAGTGTTATCTGAATTTGTTTTAAAATAAAAAAAAATATGAATAAAACTCGGATATAGCTTCGTAAACAATTAGTTAAAATTATTGACCTTTTAATACAGTCATAAAGTAATTCAAAAGTTTAAAAATTAATTTTGTTCCCTTTAGAGGGGAAGAAAAGCATTGTTACAAAAAAATTGGTTTTTTTTGGGAAGGGGGGGGGGACATTGCCATTCATGAAAAATTAATTTTAAAGAAAATTTACATGTCATTTTCTTATTTGCTACAGAAACTGAACAAAAAGTGATAATTTTTTTTAAGTCAGTACAACAAAATTTTAAAACTAGCTTAAGAGCATAAATTAATTTTTCTTTGCGAAACAATATTTAAATATGCATGGAAGTGTTTTTAAGGAAATATAAGAAAAATACTGAAAACCGATATAATTTTTACCCATCTAGTTTTTATCAATAATTTATATGAAAGCAAAAGAAATAGTCATACACAAAAGAAATCTCCATACTTTAAAAGATGTTACAATTCTGTGTTGAGGGAATTCAAATAAAATATTTTTAGATGTTTTTTTTAAAAATTATCAGTAACACCTTTTTGACTTTGCCCTTTGCATTCAGGTACTTTTCCATTTAAAGTTACTTCATATATTTTCAGCATCAACATGATGTATCTGGTTCATTCCTTTATTTATGCCTCTTCTGGCTTGATATATAATTTTTCACATCTTAAAATTTGCCAGTAACATTTTTTTGACATCATCCTCTGCAAAAATATTTTTTCTCTTCCTCACTGTGCTCCATCAACATTTCAGAGAAGCATATAAAGTTTCAGTCACAGTAGACCTAGAGGAAAGAAGAAATATATATATATCTGAGAAATGTTATATCATCCCCCCCCACCTCTATTTAGTCTAATACAGGTATTGATCCAGATAATCAGTTTGCTGCAGAGTAAAGGTTTAATGTCAAACTATTCTTGCATTACATATGTAATGAGCAAATTTAAATTAACTGTTTTCAGCAAATCAGAGTGCTAAATAAATTATAATGCTTATAAAAAATAATTGCAAACATTTTCCCCCATTCAAAAACTATTGCAAGTAGAAAAAGATGTCAATTCATGATTGACAATTGACATCAATTCACCCTTTATTTTCATAAATATTGAAGATTAATGTGAATTGGAAATTTTATTTCTAGAAAAAATTAAACACGAATTTTTACCCCATATTTTGTAGGCATAGAATCCCTTAAAAAATAATTCATGTTGTATCAGCAAATAAGTCACAAAATTTATGACTTCATGTTTTTTCTTTCAAATCAGATGTGACCAGATATTTAAAAATTGTGCATTTGTAACTGTTGGTGCTAAATATATTTTAATAACAATAAACATCTTTCTTTTTCATAGAGAAACAAAAATAAAAGTTTCACAGTTTAAAAAGTTATTAAAAGTTTTAAAAATTTATCTAAGTTTTATCAATTAAAAATCTTTATGAAATCAAAACAAAAACATGCAATTTGAACTAAATGACATCATAACAAGCTACAACATACACATCTTCCATATGTTGTAACAATGTAAAACACAGTCTTGAAGTTCATCAATTCTGTAAAAGCTGCTTCCAAGCAGCAATGATAAAGAGTTCAACAACAAAAGAAACAGATTCTCCAAAAAAATAAATTATAATACAGAATTTCTTTAAATGTCACAGTTTCTCTTTAAAACACTTTATAAGATGAACACCAAAGACATTCTTCTCATGAAAGCAATTTCAAAAAAGTATACGAAATATAAAAATAAATTACAGTGCAGCATCCAGCCAAGCATGCACATTATATCAAAACGGTAGACGAGTGGTGACGCTAAATTAGTAATATACATATGTGCGCGTTGGCAACAAATTGATGTTATATTTTAGAGAGGAATAAAACGCTTATGTTTTACTATGTTGATTAAAATTATCCAAATTGTGGTTTGAATTACTAAAAAACAATTATAAACTGACAAGCCATGACTGGCCCTAGATGATACATTAAACCACAACTCCATTTAAAGCAGAATGAAATAGACACAAATCTTTAAAATTATGTTTATTTAAAATAAATGTTCCTCAGTCGTTTAACTCACCATTCATTACCGGATTTGACCTGGTCAAATCGACAGTTAATAATCATAAAAATTCATTATGTATGACGTAACAGAAAACCCTACTGAATGCAAATTCCCGATATCAGCCAGATGCGAGGGATGATGTCATATCAGTGATAATTAAAGCTAATACATCAATATTAAGATCTTCATTTCCCCTCAACTCACAATATGATAACATAAATTCCTTAAAGGAGACTATGCTAACTGTCTTCACTGAAAAAATAGTTCTGTGAATTTGATGCACTTTTTACCAATTCACATGGATTATTAGCATCTAATTGCACAATATCTCTGATAAGTACAGTATAAAACCTATCTATAATAGATCAAATCCTGTATTTGGTTTATTATGTTCAAGAAATGATTTAACTTAAAAGTTTCAGAGCCAATAACAGAATCTATGACTAAAAACAACTATGTTGTTCTTCATTTACCCTGATAGGTACCATCACTTGTGACAATGATTTGATGAACCCTGATGCTACACACTCTTACAATAATTTGGAAAATAAGTAGGTTGGGTTTATGTCAAAGAAAAAAACTGAGTGAACAAATTCATAAACTCAAGTTTTCTCACAGTTGTTCCTCTTTTCACAAAAACAGAAGTGATTGTCAAAATTGAAATTCATCAGTTTGGTTGTATCATCGTCATTTAGGAAAAAACTGCAAACCTGAGAAATACATTTCTCATTGCAATTTCCAGGGAAGTGGAAATGGTGAAGAATAAAAGCAACATGTTTTTCCCATGAACACCCTTGTAGTTTGTCCATTTATGACCAGAAAACAAATATGTCATTTCTTGTTGATACTGGTTCTAACATGTCAATAATTATGCCAAATAACACTCAAAAAATAATTCCTGTGCAGCAAACAATTTTTGCTTTCATTTTACCAATTAATGTTTACGAACAAAAACAATTTTTTAATTTTAAATGAAGGAGAATATATTCTACATTTCTCATATCCAACATTACTAAACCAATTTTGGGAGTAGGTTTTCGTCATTTGTATGAATTAAAATTTGATCTGTGGAACAAATGTGCGAGAGACTAAATAGCCAGATTTCAATGAATACGTTATATTAAAGAAGCATCTTTACATTATTTTAAAACAATACTGAGAGATTTTATGCATCTGACACTCATTGTATCTGATGCATTATTTTATATAAAATAGATTTAGGATAATTTATTTTTTTCAGACGTAAAGTAATATTCTTAATTTCTTTTAGTCTACACAAATTCTGAACACAAACCAATAATGTTTGTTAAAATATTGGATTTTAACATTCGATTAAATTCATCTAAACATACAAATTCCATTTCTGACGATCCACTTTTCAAGTCTTTCTTCCAAATTCAATGATGATTGGCTTTTCTCTTATTAGGTATCCATTGGCAAAGTATAAAGCTTTTTCAGCAATACTTGCATCTAAAAGAAAAATGAATTTTAAGGTCTGGAGTCAAATTGTAGTGTCATTGTAGAAGCAAAGAACATCTGAAATATTACAATTATCTTTCAAACTAAAATAATTATGATAATAAGCCTTGCACAACTTCAAAATTATTTAACTTTGCAATTAAATTTGAATATTTCAGTTGAAGTAAGCACAATTAAATAGCAAATAAAAGTAGAAGGTGAAAATAAAGTTGTAAGATTGAACTCGCTAAAATTAAAACTGTAACTGTCAGAACTACTTGAGTGGGTTTTGTTTTTTTTTTTTGCTTTGAGTTAGCAGTTGAGCTAATGGCACAAGTTGTAATACATCATTGTTTTTTTCAAGCAGTGGCTAAAATTTATATTTAATTGAGAGTTTTGTAAACATGTGAATGAATGGGTATAATTTAAATTCATGAAAAGACAAGAATTTTTTAATTAACATTGAGTTATCTTTGGAATTAATATTGAGCAATGCAATTAAAGTTAAAGCAATAATAAATTCCTTTAATTAATTAATAAAACAAGTAGAATGTATTCTACTTAAGAAATAACTTTTATATACATATAATTTAGGACATATAGTAAAGAGAAAATATAACTATTGGAAAAATAAACTCTTAATAATAAGATATTGAGAATTATTATACAAATTAGACTAAAATCAAAATAAAACCAAATAAAAAGATATGATAACTTAGACAGATGCTTAAAACACATGAAAAAGCAATTCAAAGACATAAAAAAATATTTTTGCAAATTATAAACAAAAAGAAAAATGAAACAAAGCAAGGATATAAGTAATAAATAATGCTGCCATAGTGTGGAAATTGTGGTGCATGGTTACACTAGTTCCAAAGACCAAAACCCTCACAGTCATCAAATTACTTTTCAACATTACTTGGAAAAAATGACAATTCAAAAGTCAAAATCGAAATTAAATAAAATTCCAAATTTCCGAAAATTAGACAGAATTTCATGATTTAATTATTATGAAAATAATCCAAAGTAATATATAACTATTTTAGCCAACTTAAGATAATCCATTAAACTACAAACTTAAACTTTCTAAAATCGTAAAACACAGAATTCGTAATGAAAATCCATACATATAACTACAACCATTCACAGTGATTTACTTTTACAATATGTAAAATATATATCAAGCAAACAATTTTGCCACAAATTCTAATTAAATATGAAGAAAAAATTAACTATTATTTACATTAAAAAAAATTTATAAAAAATTCTAAATTAAAAAAAAAAAATCGCGGATAGAGTCGTCACAAGGTATGTATATATTTAATGTGTGATTAACTTGTAATCCTATTCTTTTAATAAAGAGCTGTAATTCTATTATAGTTGTATTATCAACATAGAACATTTCCTTCAGATTATTTTTAAAATTCATCTCATTTATCATAGTAACAAAATTTTAGATTATGTGACTAACTTTATTATTAATATAAAATATTTCTATATATATTTTTATCATTCTTTTTACAAAAAAATATCTTGGATCATTCAGAATTTTTTGCAAATGGAATATTTATAAAGCAGAATTTTTTAAACACTGGTTGAATACATATCATTCCAGCATTACATTTGAGACATGACATTACAATAATAATGCTATTGAAATGTATCTTTTTGGTATTTCTATTTATAAATATGCCAGTGGATCTAGCAATGCTTCCCAAATCCTAAATTTGAGAATACATATGAATTAAATAAATACAATTGAAGTTTGATATCAATTCCTTTATTCAATTAAAATATCAATTGTGTGTGATAATTCATTTTTTAAAATTGCATTGTTGGTTTGCTTTTGGTACACACACGCATATATACAAAGTTATTCAAAATGAATCATCCGATTTCAAATTGCTATATTTTCATAAATAAATAACACATAATAACAAATATTACATGAATGCAAAGAGAAAATAAGGAAATTATTTAACAGGTGTTTGATTAACTTCCTTCAGTTACAAGCACAATGTCAATTTGGTATGTAAATTCCTGTCAAACACATAATATATTCATGGTAATTGATTGTACAGCAGCAAAAATCTGTTGTTTTAAGTCTGCATAAATTTGTGGGAAATATTGGAGCATACACTTTATCTTTTACAATCCCCCAAAGGATGAAATTGTATGAGGCTGCATCAGATTATTTAGGTAGCCAGTAGAGTAAAATCAAGTCATTTGGTCCACTGTGAACGATCCATCTAAGAGGCATTTCTGTGAAAGCTTCCAAAACAGATTTCATGAAATAGATTTGTGAAAAACATATGAGGGCCATCTATTGTTCACAAAATAAAACTTCCACATTTTCCCTTTATATTCATGTATTACTTATCATTTCATGTTATTTGTTTTTGAGAATAAGGAATTTTGAAATCAGTTGATAAGTTTTGTGTGTGAGTGAACTTTTGCATTCTTGGGACATAATTTTTTTTAAAAATTTCAACAAGAATAAAATTAAATACTATTAAATCATTGCAACACAATGTTAAGAATGAATTTTGATATTATTTTGCCAGAGGTATAGGGCACTATGTCCATTTTTGAAATCTGAACCCAAGAACAACTTAAAGTGGGTTCCCTCTGCCCCCCCCCCCAAAAAAAAAAAATTTACAATTTGCTTTTTTATGAATATTTTTCAACAAACAAATGTTCATTTTATTCTTTAAACTTGAAATTGACACTGACTTTTAAAATATTACGTATTTTTTTTAAAAAAAAAAGCCTTATTACTTTTTCAAACTTTGCTGGCAACTATTTGATAAAATGGACATCCTGTTAGAAATTCCTTTACCTTTGGCACACAGATATTATTTATTTCATAAATATTTCACTACATTAAAATCTTCCTAATCCTGTTAGAAAATACTTAGTAGGGGGAAGGGAGTTCTAGGTCATGATGCTCATATTTACATGATGGTGGCCCCTAAGGAAGGTAGAAGGAGGAAAAGATCACAAGGGTACCTCGGCTGTATGATGGCTATACTCATCTAAAGATAAGCCCTCTGGTGGGTTAAAACAATATTAACAATTACAATGTTTAGAGCTCAATAGGTTCCTTCAACACAAAACACATGGCAATTCAAAGAAGCTTTTGGGGAGTTAATATTCTCTCAGAAATTATTTTTTGAAAATGTAATTATTCAAAAAAGAAAGAGTGACAATTAATATAAAATATTCATATTCAGAAGACAAATGGAGTGGAACCTATCTATAGAGAGCCAAAAGCTCCTATACAAAATTTAACACAATAGAAAATGAAGGAGAAAAGAGGAAAGATTACTTGAAAAAGTAATAAATGCCTGTCCTTTCATTCTCCCAGTACAGATCTTGTAACCAATGAGTGCTTTGTTTTCTTCTTCAAACCGTCCAAACACAGAACGCAATTCTTGATCTGTTAACTTAGAATGTAAATTCTTCACGTATAATGTCTAAAGAGAGAGAATAAATTTTAAATAAAGAGCATAAAAATAAGTTTACAATCACAAAATTTGATTAAAACTTGAACTTAAAATGATCCAGAAATAACATTGCAATAAACAGATTTTTTTTTTTTAATACTTCAACAGTTTTATACTACTTTGACAAAAATTCTTCAGTGCAGGTCAGGAAAGAAGATTAAATTACAGCCAACATAGCAATTCATTAATAATTGCCTGAATACAGATAAAATGTTGTAAGAAATTAGAATATATATATACACACATCCTTTTTATTAAACTGTAGGAACTCAGTTCAAGATTTTGTATGAATTAGCAGATTCTTGCTCTAAAAAAAGATATTTTTTTCATCAATTTCTACATCTTCCTAATTAATAACAAATTTACCAACCAATTGTATCTCTTGAAGAAAAATCTTTAAAAAAAATCTAGATTAGAAATTTTTGATAAAAAATTACTGACAACTAATATAATATTTATTCTTTCAATTGCTAATAATATTTTCAAAATGTTCACCAAACATTTTTTAAATTTAACATAACAATAGTTGTTATCTATAACGAATACTTACTTGACTAGGTTTACCCATACAGTAATTTTCGAACCGTGGAATCTTCCTGATTTCCTCCACACTCAACCTATTTGCAACAACTTCAAAATCCTCTAATGGTACTGTGACATGATGAATGTTGGAATCAAAGTGGAACCCATCTAGCTCGATTGTACAGGCAGATTTATCATCACATTCCAATTTTTCTTTCCTTCTTTTCTTCCTTTCCTTACCTCTTTGCAGGAGTTCATTGGAAAGCTTTTTGATGTGACTGATTGCTCCTTCAGTGCACAGGTCCAAAGATGGTTCAGCCTCAGTTACAAGTGCCGCCAACTTTCTCTTCTTCTCACATCCAGCATAGAGTGCATTTTCAATTTCCATTTCATGTCTGGTTAATTTCTTTACACTCCTAACTGTTTGAGGTATAAGCAGCTCACTCTCATGGGCTTTAATTTTTTCATCAATTTTAGCAATTTTTTCTTCCAAGATGGAGGGATTCACCAAACGATCTTTACTTTTCTGGAAAAGAAAAAAAAAGTGTTAGGTTTTCATAAGCATAACAGAGCTTCATAAAGGGTTGGATCATATATGAGCTAATGATATTAATATGTACATGTTTCTAGTGTAGTTATTAAGAATATAAGAAAATGATACATAATCTTAAAAAAAAGTAAAATGAAACATTGTAATCAATATCATTAAAAATCAGCAATAATCCTTTTACTTATATTACCAAGGTCAAAAGGGGGGAAAAGACCTCTTATACCAATAACTAATAAATAACATCAATGAAAAATGATGTTTAAACTTTTTTAACAAAGACCCTAAATAAATTACAATTATTTGCAATCACTTTAAATTGTTATAAAATAAAAAATATAAGTATGCATGATTAACATAGTCACATTCTGCAGAAAAAATATTCTGAAAAAAAATTCAGAGAATGGCGCAGAGAAAACACTGCTTGCTTTGAATTACCAATAAAATAATTAGATTATATAAACTTTTTGACAGTGTAAGTTGATTGTATTCTGAGTGTTATTGATACAGACCTCATAATTCTGAACCTCAGTCGAGTCTTAAAACAACATCTAAACCAGCACCTCATTCTCCAAATTTTCACATCATAACAACTTGCATTGTGCATCAGCCCTGCTATATAACAGGTCTTATAGAATCAAAGCTCTACTGAAACACTCAAAGCCATGAACTTGCAGCCATGTCCACTTTAATTGAAGACTTAACAGAGTACAGATAATCGAATCTCAGGATAGAAAAACTCCTGCAATGAACATAATACAAAAATTGAAGTTTCCTCTGTCTCAAAACAACTCCTACATGGAAGGACATTGCTCCCTTCAAAAATATGCATGTACTTTTTTTACAAAGTAGTGACCTGTGATAACTTTACTGTAACCTTGATGTCTTTTCTTTTGATTTTCAACAGCTCACCAGTTATACCTGGAATCCAATACAACTGAAAATTTCTTTTTTTGCAATTTCCTGTAATACTTTAAGGCATTCCCAGGCAATATTTGAAACAAGCAGTGATGGGTGCAAAACAGTCTTGCAGGCAGAAATTTTTTTTTGTATGAATTTTTTTTCATATATCTTTTAAGAGAATTTCTTTCACATTCATTATGAACATCACCACTAGAAAGTCGGCATGTCTTTCAAGGGAAAAATTAACTTGAATTTTGGAATTGATCAGAAAATTCTGATAGTAGCTGACCTCTGTTAATTATTTACAAACAAAGAAATTGGCATAAAGTTGCTTTGGAAATATCTAATTTTTTATATAACCATATGTAAAAGATACAATATTAAAATACTCACCTTTTTAAATTTGAATGTGAAATAATCTGTTATTTCATCTTGCGTTAGACCACATGCTTCAAGTTGTTGACGTATTTCTTCATCTTTCATTATTCTATCAAACTCCTGCAAAGAACATTCACCCTGCACTAATAGTGCAAGGGGTTTATGAGTACTTGGATACACAAAAGTCCGATGCCGAGAAGTAAGCCTAAATGAAAGAGAAGAATAATTTAACAAATCTCTATAGGGAAAAAAAATTAAATAAGTGTTTCAAGCATTGTTAAGTTGCTGAAATTATTATTTTCTATTGATTTCCTTAAAATAGATGCCAGCATTTGTATGTTAGTTAATTCAGGATTTTTATTTTTGATATAATTATACGTAATAACTAAAAAAAATTCTAACAATTTATTGAATAAATCAACTGCGTGGAAGCCAAGCTGCATACATATTTCTTTGAAACAAAACTTCAGCAAAAGCATCGATTGTTTCAGAGACAAATAACATTAACATAACCAAATATTGAATTTATTCGATGTTAAGAAACATGTTTAATAATTTCTAAATAAGAAATATAACATCATGAATTTATTAGAACTAAGAATAAATAATGATCAAGCTCTGTTTTAGATATCAAACGTAAGCATTCTGAAATTATTACATAGAATAAGAATAAAAATAATTTAACATCATAACTACAGCACAATAGTTATGATATTCAAGCAATGTAATCAATAATCCTCATTTACATACAGATGAATGGGAAATACCAAGAAAATTAAAAAATAAACATTCTCATGAGTAACATAACTTTTACTGAGAAAAATTAAATTAAGAATTCTATGAAATATTTACAAAAATTTTCCTTATCAGCAGAAATATAAACTTAAAATATATCTCATCTAAATAAATAACTTAAAAAGACATTCTTTCATATTACAACAACAAAATGCTTTTCTCTTTTACATATAACAATATATTTTTAAAAAAAGGAGGGTGCTTTTAACATATTTTATAAACTATTCTACTTTAGGGCCAATATCTATAACACACACACATATATATACATATTAAGATACTAGAATTTTACACTTCTCAAGGATATCTACTTTGCCCCTTCAGAAATTTCATTATAAGACATGGTGCAAATATATCAAAATATGGCGTACTGCAAAACATTCATTCATTCATTCATTACCAAATTTTACTTTTCCATTTAAGATATTTGAGTCTAGATTGTACATGTGAACAGGGAAAAGAATACTCTCCAGTTCTTTGATTAATCCTATTTTAAACCTATTTTACTAAGGAGAAAATACATTAGAAAAAACTGGTCATTTTCAGACAACATGAGATGACACTGAGCATGGTAGAAAAACAGCATTTTATTTGAAGAAAAGAAAAAATGCAATATTAAAACCGAACTTAACAAAGTAACAAAAACCAGAATATCGGTTTAACCAACAGATAAGATTTTATTCTTTAAAACATAATATTCAAGAAATGAGTGTTTTCAAAACACAAGATATAACAAACATCTTAATTCATTGCTGGTTGAACTTTTTGACAAATAAACTAGATGAAACCAACAGAATTTGAAATTCAAAGGCTTAAGAAGAATGTAACTAATTTTGTAATTTAGCTTAGTTAAGAGTAATCACATCCAAATATGCTTAAGAATGTCAAACATCCCAATGTACAAAAACTTCTAATGAAAATAGGGTCTACAGTCTCAATTAATCTCATATTTTAGAGTGGATATCTACAGAAAACTTAACGAAATTTATGATAATTTTGGAATATTTAACTTTAACCCACTTTTTGACATAGTCTTGTACACAGTACATCATTAAGATGAAAAGTATCTTTAAGACTTAAGAAAAATATCTTTATCACTTTAAGAGTTTCTACAACAGTTATTTTGAATTAAATAAATGCTGGCAACATGTCAAGACATGCCTGAACAGAGTATAAAGAGCATAGTTCCATAAAATTATGTGTCCTGTATGTAGAATTCATTTTGTTGAAGGTAGTTAGTCCACTGTGGAAGTTGAAATTAACAGGTACCATGTTAGATTAATTTAAAGTAAAAATTTTTAAATGTCATTTGTTTTAATACATTAGAATTTATAAGAGTTCTAAAATTCCTCCAATGCATTTATTTGAATAAAAGTATTAATTTGTATTATTTAAACAGTATAGAAATATTGCACCCTGCATATATGTCTTTGGCAAATTCTCTAATATATTGCACTGAGCAACATGTTACTCAAATTTAATCTATGTGCAAAATGAAATAAAAATTTGTGTTTTGTTGAGCAAAAGAGTATGATTGACGGATTTTATTGGGAATGCTGTGCTAAAGCTAGTAAGAATCTTAACATTGTAAGCAAAAAAGAAACAGCATAAAAGTGCAGAAATAGATATATATGACTTAAGCATTTTTACATATTGGTACAGAGGGCATGTGAAAAAGATTGTGATGAAAGATTTATAATTTAATAGAAATACTGTTGTGGATTGGTACATGTTTTGCTGTGAGGATTATATAATTACAGCAACAAATGAAAATTTGCAACTAATAGTACAGGAGTGAATGTTGAGGTGGCTGAAAACAAATTTGTCCCTTCAGACAAAGGTTACTGTTTTCCCTTACATTTCTGTTTTTGTTCATAATAAAATTAACACATACACTGTCTAACACAATATATCTATAGTCTTAATTATTATTTTACTGAAATCCACCAATTTCAAAATGTTATTTCATTTGCCAATGTGATTCAATATTGCATTGCAATGGTTTATGTTTGAAATATGTGCCCTTAACTCAACCTCGTCTCCTATTGCCAAGGGTGTAAACTGAAAGTAGAATTTTATTCATTAGTTGTAAAACAAATATGGCTGGCTTCAAAACAGTTTGAAATCAGCATATTAACACATTGTTACCATTTTATTTATTTTTTTTGTTGTTTTTTTTCTTTTTCATTTCTATAAAATTTTGTTCAGAAAGTACAATTTCAAAAACATCCTCATTTTTTACTATAAAAAAGCATTTCAGTTTATGAACTCCCCTCCAATACACTATAAGGGGGGGGGGAACTGAAGCTGATAAGTTAAATACAAAATGTGTTAATTATGCATAGGTTACTTATAATTTGTTGCATGCATATTTTAAAAAAGAAATGTCAATGCAACTGAATGCTGAAACCTGGAATGAAAATCAACAGAAAGCACAGAACATAATTTTTTTAAAAATTGACGCATAAATAATAAAAAATCAAATATTGAAAGCTTTCTAAAATATTAAACTAAAACTGCAAACATACAAAAGAGAGGTAGAGTGTATATTTATTTTTCCTTTGGCAACACTGCCTTAAATTAGTACTATATCACTTACTCTTTCATTGTGAGTTTGGTATTCAGCTGCATCTGGAGGAGGTCCTTCATGTGTTGTTCTGCTTCTGTTTTATCACCTTCCTCAGGAAGGTTTAAATCATCCTCCCGCATCTCTTCAAATCGAACAGTGTGAACAATGCGAGTCATGGTGGCTCTGAAATAAAATGAGATTTAGATACATTTAATAGACTATTACCTAGTTAAATACCTGCAATTTTCCTAACACACACAAAATATTATATTAAAACAACATATTTAGACTAAGGGAGAATAAGGACTCTTTCATTCTAAAGTTTTTAGACTTTAAAATAAAAGGGTGACAACTCATGTATAGTCACCAAGGTACACTGCTGTAGTATCTGTTCTCTAGATATTATAAACAAAATTTAATATTCTTCTATTATTTCTTAATACACGTACATTATAATAATTATGTTGTATGTAATAACCCTTTCATAGATCATAAAAAACAGTACTTGGATAATATCAATCACAAATGCAAATTTTTTACAGGATAAACATGATGACTTGAAATGCAAAAAATTATTTATTATGTGCAAGCATGTTTGTACAGACAAAGTTTATGTTTTAATCTTTAAAATTTTAATTAAATTTGCTCTTAAAGAAGAAATTTTATTGCTATATATCTAAAAGTGGGTTCAAAATCCCTGTTTACTTTAGTTTCCTGATCTAATAATCATATAAATTCATTTAAATATGGTTCAAGATTATGATAGATAGTTCTAGTATGCTTTTTGTTAATCGAATTAGCTGACTCCCTCGTTCTTTTGACATATGGGCTTTTATAGCTGTTATACTCCAAATATAAATATTAGATATAACAAGTAAAGAAATTAGATAAATGATTAAAGGGGCAAGGATATAAAGATTGAACTTTGCATGTATCAATGACATTTCCATGCTCAAAGTCACCTTTTTCAATTTTTTTTAAATAGAAAATCAACAATCAAAATAGATACTACCTCTTTCCTTCTTTATGGATTTGTTTCCAAATCACCATCATTTTTAGAAATTCAGATAGAGCACACACACAAATTACTTTCATACTTTTAATTCTAAATGGTACCAACAAAAATGCTAGCTTTTCAAGCAATGATGAAATATTTTCTGAATTTCTATTCACAAGCTATCACAAATAAAATAATAAAGAAAAATAAAGATCTTTTGATTTTTGATCAAGGATTTAAAAGTAATAAACCTTTATTATTGAATCAAAAATTACTATAAATTATATTAAAATTAGCATAAATGATCAAATGAGTAACAAATTAAATCCATGTCATTAAAAATTTAATTTTTGGAAAATTGGAATTCACATTCTGTGTACAATTTTTTCATTTAGAATAAAAAGGGGGGGGGAATCTGCTCATAAAACTATAGAAAATACATCAACTATAATTACTACTTCGAACTGATGTATA